>JALCCF010000033.1:0-201462 GCA_023212605.1 Moesziomyces parantarcticus | reverse complement strand
TAACCCTAACCCTAACCCTAACCCTAACCCTAACCCTAACCCTAACCCTAACCCTAACCCTAACCCTAACCCTAATGAAGTGTTCTAAATCTAATGTTCAATCCTTCAACTTTCTAGTTTCGGTGCAATTTTGGTTCCAATTTTGCGTCTCATTTTTCTCTACAATTTTTGTATTCATTTATGCGTCTCTCCGTTTTGTGCCTCCACTTGAACACCAAGCGCAATGGGTTGCAAACGCAAAAAGCGCTTTGAATGATAGCAGTTACGAGTTCCGAGTTCCGAGTTGAGCTGCCCTATGAAAAGTTGAGCGCTATCGGTAAGTGCTCGCTTCGAAACTCAGTACTGTCGAGCGCGCTCCAGCATATAAGATGTTGACCTGTTTTGATGGGGCTTTCCGTTTTTCCTTCTGCGTTTGAAACTGTGACTTGGATCTCCCGTCAACTCTCTCATGCCACGGGCAGCAGCGGGGTTTCTTCCAAGCTGTGAGGGCTGGCTCTGATTGTTGTGCCCAAACGAAATAGAAGCGGTGCCGAACTCCTTGCGCAAGGACATAGGACCGGGAGATATGCTGCCACTGTGTCAGCGGGAGCAAACAGTTCGTGCTTTGAATAGTTGAGCGGACTGTCCCCGAATGGTCTGTCTGCGGTTTGCGAGCAGTGAGGATTGTGTTTGCCGTGATGCGCACATTGTGTGAAGATCCGGGCCACGCAGGAAGCAGAAGAGGAGGTAGAGTGCGCAGCGTGCGAGCGGCAATCATCTCTCCACGAAACGCAACACAGCCCAGCGGCCAGGCCAGGATGAGACGTCGAGGGGACGGGTGTCGCGGGCATTGTCGTCCTTCTTGTGCTCTCCGGTGCCTTGCGGCTTGCGTGCCTGGTAGTAGTTTCGTTGACAGATCCATCGCATGCCGTGCTTGTATGCCCACCAGTCTCGCTGCAAGCTTGCGATCCAGCCTTCGCTCCAGAGAGGATGCTTCATGGCCAAACCATCTTCGAGCTCTTCAGCGGCCAAGTCGAGCGGCTGATCGTCGTTTGAGTTGGGTGCTCCGTTGTGAGAACCGAGATGGACAAGGGTGATGCGTCCCGAAGCTACGAAACAGGTTGTTGTCCAATGCTTGCGGAGAAAGTCGGACAGCCCATTGCGGCCGATGCGAACGGTGCCTATGTGACCGTGCACCTCCTGTAGGGCTATGGCCTGCTCTGCGACGGCGTCTGTATTGCGCGTTTGCTGTGAAATCTCCATCGAGTGAGTTCGCCTTGGAAGCCGCGTCTTCGAAGGCAGGCCAAGCTCGGGGCCACGAGACAGTTGATGCGTATCGTAGAGCACCTGCCCAAGTAGTGAGTAGCGCAACTGTCTAGAAAGGGTGTGCATACAGCAAGAAGGGACCGACCTGAGCGGCGTTGTACGACCGAAGACCGGTGTCGGGCAGCGTCAAGTTCCGCGGGTCTGGGGCCGGCGGTCGGCCCGAATTGCGCTTGGTGGTAGGAAGGCTAATCGCAAATCCAAGCCAGACAGGGGTTGCAAAATGCTAACAGGCGCCTGCACTGCTGCTGGCGAGCGCCGCATCGAGAGCGCATGAATTCGACTTTGACGATGATCTTTCTCGAGTTCCGAAGCGCATACGCAATTGCCCAAGAACGGAAGGTCTGTGGGCGTTCTATCAAGGATGCTCGGGCCGCCTCCCATCTCTCAATCTTCATGCCTGATACGCCCATTCAACACCATCCAGCGGGTCAGACGACTCCTTTTTTTCTCAACACCATCGTGCACGTTTTCATCGGCAGGTCCTAACACGATTCACTACGTTGATAAGGAGGGGCTCGTGTGTGCTTTGAGGCATCGGCGAAGGTCAAAAAGCATACGGGTGGAGGTTCAACCAGACCGCAGTCGCGTCAAGTCAGCTTCATGGAGCACGCTGCGAACACTGATCATGCTCCCACCTCTCGACGGCCTGCTTGCCGCTTGCATAGCGACTGCATCTACAAGAACAATGTCAAGGAAGACATTCGACAAGAGGCCAAGACATTCCATCGACCTTATATGCTCATCACCGAGACGCCTTGCTCGTGCGAGCAAGGAAAGGCTGTAGTGCTCGCAAGCGGTTGGAAGTTTGGACTCGACGCATTCCTCTTCTTTACCCCGTGGAAGGAAGTACTGCCGTTGTCCCATATCTCAAGTGCCTGCATGAAGACCAACATGAATCTCGAGCGAACGATCAGCACCGCCAGATCTCGCAAGATGAAAGTCTTGCACGTCATTGCCTGATGTTGCTCGTCGGACCCTGCCTTGGGCCCAGCGCTGACGGTGAGTAATGCAGAACAGGCAGGTGACCACAGCCTCGAGATCAGGTTGGCTAAATGCACGTCGAGGACCTTCATCCTGCTTCGGTCACGGCCAAAGACACTGGGAGCCTAGCTTGCCGCCGATGCCATCTTCATCGAGGCGCCCCTCACGAGCGACACTGTGAATCCAGATTAGCTACGCTCTCCAATGAGTATGTTTGGACGCCGCTTTGACAGGCTGACAGGCGTGAGGCTGACTGGCCTGAGCCTTGACGGGTGACATTGGCGGCAATCGTGTACAAGATCATGCAGTCGTGGGACAGGACGATGCCGTTATTGCCGTCGGAGCGGACTTCTTGGAGTGAAGATGTCAAGTCAATAGCCAACATCGACGGGTGAAGGGATGTATGCAATTCTGTAGCTCACCGGCAATGTTCAGTCCACCTGCTACTTCGCCCTAAGCCTGCCTCGCGTCTCGACTCTTCTCGCGCAAAGCGCTTCGTCGACCAAGGGCACACAGACTGGGAAGTCTAGCCGATCCTACATGGATCGCTTTTTTGCGTGATAAGCGCCGGTGGTCTGAGCGGGTCTCACACGCTGCGACGCGGGGAAACGGAGGCCAAAATGCCACGGCAGATGCGTCGACATGCAGGGTCCTCGACGTGCTTCTGTAGACTCACCGTCGTTGGGACGTCACATTGGCACATCTCGCTGCTCTGCCGCCGCTGTCACGTTTCTTGCAAGGAAGCTGCCTCTCACGTTGGTGTGAGGACCAACTTGCTGTTTTGCACGAGACAGAGCAGAGCTTGGTGCATGTCGCAAACTCTTCTCGCCTGCGCGGCACCCAGACGATTCAAGGTGCGACCTGTGCTTGCGCCCACCATCTTCCAATCTCAAGTGTGACAGCCTCGGACAATCTCAACATCAATGTCTGAACAGCAAGACAAAGACGGTGAAGTGACGATGTAGCCTACCGCAGCTCGATGACGGCTCTGGGTTTGCTCTCAAAGCTGCTGCTGGACTCAGATCAGTGAATCTCAGATGGCCGTCTCCGATCTCGGTCGAAAGCATGTACTGTATGTGGAGGCGTGTGAGAAGCAATGACCTCTGATCGGTCGATCAAAGCCGGACGATGTGCGACAAACGAGCAAGGAGGCGGACATGGCAATGACATCGTACGTTTAGCATGCTCCTAGCGCATGTTCCGCTTGGCGTCTCGGACCACAACTCCGACGTGCAGGGTGCAGATTGACGTGCAGACGTGCGGTATGGAGAGGCGACCTTGCACAGCTGGAACGCAACAGCGAAGGGCAACGCGCCTATTGGTAAGCACAAACGCCAAGCTTGATCCCGCAAAGACGTACGAATGCGGTCGCCAGAACCGCAAGAAATCGCACCTTGAGAGGGATGGCAAAGACGACGATCATCGTCAGGTGTGCCTGCCCCCCATCTCGGACGGAAATGGCGGCATGCCGCAGGTGTGGGGAGGGAAGCGGTCAACGGGGAATCGATGACAGGCATTCGAGCCACCATCTCGCACGAATGATGGATCTCCCAATGGAAGTCACGGCGACAAAGCTGGTTCTTGAGACAGAAGGCAGAAGCTGCTGTGCTGTGTCGCAAATGCCAGCCACGACATGCGGTCTGTGTTGGTCGGCGGCGCGTAACAGCACGGAGTCTGGGATCGGAGCGAGGCGAGGGGACAAGACTGATTCATCCCGGGCCACCTCGGCAAAGGGTCCACAGCACAAAAGCTGGTGCGAGCCGCCACAGCTTTTCGTGTTTGGCGAGGCGTGCTAAGCGAAGTTGAACTGTGGAGACGGAAGAACTGCTGGCTGGATACCCCGCAATCTCGCATTGTGCGACAGGACCCTGGATTCTTCGACAGCTGTGAGCGGAGTAGAGCAGCACGGCAGGGTCCACTGTGGTACGGCGAACGACTGTCCGACCCCGCGCGCCTGGTCATCCCATGCCGAGCGTCTCGTTCACGTCCCACTCCGTCCGTTGTCCGACCGTTGCCTATTGTACGCGCTCAGGTTTGCGCTCAGGGTGCGAATGCCATGCTGACTGTTGCGCACGCATCCATGCTAGCCGCGCTTGCCGAGCGAGCCAGCACAGCAGCTGCCGCCATCGTCTAGTTTCTCTTCGAACGCGGCCGCAAGAGGGCCAACAGATATAAGGCGGCAGTCTTTGGCCAACACCGAATCTTGCGTCAGTCGCTAACAAGGTCCCACTTGATACAGCCTGCATCTTTAGCCCCCCCCCCCCCCCTCTCCCTGTCTTCCCGCCGACGTGCTCTCTGCTTCGTACATCCACAATGGCCCCCACCGCTACCCAGGAGCCAGTTCCGGTGCCCGTCACCTCCAAGGCGGCGCCCAGTCACGGCTATGTCCACCCCACCGATATCCTTCCGTCTGGCTGGCCCACTGCCACCGACCTGTCCGGTGGCGCTCAGCCTCGCCGCTTCGAAGGCACCATCTTTGACGTGATGACGCGCGGGACCATCCCCAAGGAGCTCTACGGCACATTCTACCGCATCATGCCGGACTACGCCCAGCCTCCCACCTACTACAAGGGCGGAGAGCTGAATGCGCCCATCGACGGTGACGGCACCGTGGCCGCCTTCCGCTTCAAGGATGGCAAGGTCGACTACAGGCAGCGATTCGTCGAGACGGATCGCTTCAAGGTCGAGCGTAGGGCGAGGAAGAGCATGTACGGTCTCTACCGCAACCCCTACACGCACCACCCCTGCGTCCGACAGACGGTAGAATCGACTGCCAACACCAACATCGTCATGCACGCCGGACGATTCCTCGCCATGAAGGAGAACGGCAATGCCTACGAGATGGATCCGCACACGCTCAAGACGCTCGGCTACAACCCGTTCAACCTTCCGTCCAAGACCATGACTGCTCACCCCAAGCAGTGCTCCGTCACGGGAAACCTGGTGGGCTTTGGATACGAAGCCAAGGGACTGGCCACCAAGGACGTCTACTACTTCGAGGTGGACCCTTCCGGCAAGGTGGTCCATGATCTGTGGCTCGAGTCGCCCTGGTGCGCCTTCATTCACGACTGTGCGCTCACGCCCAACTACCTCGTGCTCATGCTGTGGCCCTTTGAGGCCAATCTGGAGAGGATGAAGGCGGGTGGCCATCACTGGGCGTACGACTACACCAAGCCCATCACGTGGATCACCATCCCGCGTGGTGCCAAGAGCAAGGACGAGGTCAAGTACTGGCACTGGAAGAACGGCATGCCCATCCACACGGCCTCTGGCTTCGAGGACGAGCAGGGTCGCATCATCATCGACTCTTCGCTCGTGCACGGCAACGCCTTCCCCTTCTTCCCGCCCGACTCGGACGAGCAGAAGAAGAAGCAGGAGGCCGACGGCACGCCCAAGGCGCAGTTTGTGCGCTGGACCATCGATCCTCGCAAGGACAACAACGAGCAGCTGCCGGATCCCGAGGTGATCCTCGACACGCCCTCCGAGTTCCCGCAGATCGACAATAGGTTCATGGGTGTCGAGTACTCGAGCGCCTTCATCAACGTCTTCGTTCCGGACCGCAGCGACGGCAACAAGAACGTCTTCCAGGGTCTCAATGGCCTGGCCCACTACAAGCGCAAGGAGGGCACCACCGACTGGTACTATGCAGGCGACAACTGCCTGATCCAGGAGCCCGTGTTCAGCCCGCGATCCAAGGATGCACCCGAGGGTGACGGCTATGTGCTCGCCATCGTCGACAGGCTCGACCTGAACCGCAGCGAGGTGGTCATCATCGACACGCGCGACTTCACCAAGGCCGTGGCGGCAGTCCAGCTGCCCTTCGCTATCAGGTCTGGCATCCACGGCCAGTGGATTCCGGGTGAGGTGACGCCCGACTTTGAGACCAAGGGTCTCGTCGACCTGCCCAAGGCGGAGCACTGGGCACCCGCTTCGCAGAGCCCGTACGATCCCAACGCTTGATGCTAAGAGACTTGCAGCTTTCCCGACTCCGTGTCTGTAACTCGTGTCTCGTTCGTCCAGCTTCGCCACATGCCAGACGAAGACCTAATACCAGATGATAATTCATATGCTTTCTTGCTCAGCGACGCGACAGCAGGAACGACTGTTGACTGAGTAACGTTGCACAGCCGAGCAGAGAAGAGCCAGGGATGCTAGTCGATGACGATGGCCTCGTGTTTAGACGTCCCGCTGACCCGCCCTTGCGTTTTCGACTCGTTGCCGTTTTGCGAATCGATCCGAGACTTGGGCGTGCGAGACTTGGTACCTGAACTGCGATGTTCGTCATCACCATCCAGCGGAGGTTTCGCGGCGGCGCTTCTGCTCTTCTTGGGCCGTGATTCTTTTGAGCTGGATTCGGTTTCTAGATCTGCGTGGCTGGCAGATCGTTTTGCAGTCTTCGGCGCGCCAGACGGCTGACTGGCCGCGTTGGCGCTCGGCGGCAGGATTTGTACGGGAGGTAAAAGGCCGAGTTTGGAAGGCGACGACACGCTCTCGAGAGGATGACGGAGGAACCGAGACGCCTTGGGCCCAATTTCGAGGTAGACATTGACGGTGTATGCGGTCGCCTGGTAGCTCTGCTCGATGAGCTGCGAAAGAATGCCGTGTACGATCAAGCGATCCACCAAGTCGCGATGAAGTGTGATCTTGCCGCCTGCGACGGCTTGCACGTCGACGACGCCTGCCTTTGTCGACTTGGACGCGCCTGCTTTGGAGGGACCGGCCCTGGCATCGGAAAGATTCGGATCGAGGTTGAACTTTCCTCCGCCGAGACCTCGGGCGACGTCAGAGAGGCTGGTGAGGGTGATCCTGCCGCCTTGCCTGCACATCTCTGCGAGGATGGCGAGGAGCTGGTACATCTGCATGCGCGCATCGATGAGAAGGTCTTGACGGTGTTCTGTGCAGTTGTCGCAGATTGTGCAAGTACGCTGGCGCTGGGCATCGCCCTTCTCAAACATGTCTGAAAAGTAGTCTGCGAACAGCTGTCTCCGGCACCGCGCCGATTGTGCATACTCGAGCATGGCGGATAGCTTCTCTTGACCAGTGGGCTCACTGGCGACGAGGGAGCTCATTCGAATCGCATCCTGCGGGCGATAGAAGAGAAGGCAGTCGGATGTCTTGCCATCTCGGCCTGCGCGTCCTGTTTCTTGGTAGTAGGCGTCGAGCGACTTGGAGATGCAGGCGTGGATGACAAAGCGCACGTCTGGCTTGTCGATGCCCATGCCAAAGGCGATGGTGGCGCAGACGACCTGGATGCGGCCTGTGCGCCAGTCGGTGTGGATGCGCTGCTTGCTGGCATCGTCGAGCCCTGCGTGATAGGTGCCAGTGGCGATTCGGCGACTGCTGAGCTCCAACAAGGCTTTGGCCATTGCCTCGGTGTCGGACTGGGAGAGGCAGTAGACGATGCCGCACTGACCGGCGTGATGCGCGAGGATGTAGTCGACGATGGCCTGGGATGCGGCCTGAGCCTGTTGAGGACGCTGGACGACGCGGTAGAGGAGGTTGGGGCGGAAGAGAGGTGCGGTGAAATAGATGGTGCGCATGGGAGCGGCATTGTCAGGTTGTGTGATCGCGGGCAAGTCGATGATCTCGATGATCTCCTTGAGCACCTTGGGCCCACACGTTGCGGTAAGGCACATGACGGGCACCTTGGGGAAGAGGCGCCGAAGCAAGGACAGCTTTGCATAGTCTGGCCTGTAATCGTGGCCCATCTGCGAGCAACAGTGTGCTTCGTCGATGACGATACGAGACAGTCGGCCCTGTTCGTAGGCGTTTTGGAGGGCGGATAGGCAGGTCTTGGATTTGGCGATGCGCTCCGGTGTGACGTACAGGAGCTTGATGCCGTCCGTGGCATGCGCATTTCCGTTGAGGTCGGCGCGTGTGGACGAGCCAGCAGCTGGGTTGCCCTGCCTGATCTTTTTAAGGATGGCGGTGGAGTCTTCGCGGGAGGTGCTTCCGCAGAGCAGTTCGGATTCGATGCCGACTTCTTTGAGGTGTAGAACTTGGTCGGTCATGAGCGATATCAGGGGGGAGACGACGAGCGTGACGCCGGGGTTGAGGATGGCGGGAAGTTGGTAGCAGAGAGACTTGCCGCCCCCCGTTGGCATGACCACCACGGCATGCCGTCCGTCCATGGCGGCGTTGATGACGGCTTCTTGGCAGAAGCGAAAGGAAGGGATATTGAAGACGTCCTTGGCTGTCGAGCGAATTGTGGACGACCATTTTGCAGAGGAGGACGTGTAGTCATGGCCGAGCTTGCGGGGTGCCTGCGTGCTGTCTTCTTGCTTGGCTGACTCGAGGTAGTCCGCGTGTACCTTGCGCCGCTCGCGGAGTAGGGATTGCTTGAGCTGCTGGAGGTCGGCAATCTGACCAGTCACTGACTCTATCTCTGCATCAAGCTCTTCGAGCTTGGTGACGACCGCTTCGTCGTAGATGATGTCGGCATCATTCGTGGCGTTTGTTTTTGCATTGCTCGAGCGCGCTCCGTTCGAGGCCTCGGCGAGGACTTGGAAGTCGCCGTCGCTATCCACGTCCGCACTCATGGCCTCGAATTGAGCGGCGGAAGGCTATGTGAAAGCGCCGAATGCGATGCGGACATGGTGGCCTGAAGGAGCAATTGATGGCGTGCATTCGTCGAGAAGCTTGAACTTGGCTCCGAGGAAGGGTCCAAAGTGGAGGCAACCGCAGAGCTGAGTTCAACACACTGCTTTCATGCACAGAAAAAAATGGCCAAATGCGACCGAGAAATGAGGGGCTAAAAATGGCCAAAAAATGGCCAAAACCTCGGGCGTCGGAAGAGGCCGACTGGACCCTGTTGGAGCGTCGAGTGGGGCTCGGCATGCTTCCGAGACGATGCAGCTTTCCCATCCATCCTACACCCATCACATCATCACACTACGCCACCTTTGCTTCCATCACAGTGGCGTGGGAGTGGTCGCATCATGTCTTCGCCTCAGCAGCAGCAGCTTGCTCCCGAGCGCTCCATCTTCGGCGTCGATCCGCTCGATGACTTTGCAACGATGGTCGGAGACTGGATCTATGCCAACTCTCAGGGCCGCTCCAACGTCGAGGTGAGTGTCCTAGCTCCATGCTGCCGTTTGGTCATAGCGGACCCGTCTGACTCTCGCTTTCGTCACATTGACACGACAGATCGAGGGCAAGATCGGTCAAATCATTGACCAGGAAACGGGCGAGAGGATCCAACTGCCCGTGCGCAACGAAACCGTCGTCGATCTGAGCCGCACTCGATTCGACAGCCGAATGTCCATCGTAAGCTGCTCTCGTTCTCGTGACGCGGGATCGTTCAGTCGCTCATGTCATTCCACTCCCATCTTGCCGCCCACGTGCAGTCGCAGCACGCACAGTACAACCGCATCCTCAACTCGCTCGTGTCGCGATCGGGAGAGAGCTCGTATACAGGCGCCAAAGTGAGCTACCAGCGACGAAAAGAGGTCGACTACTTTCATCCTGCGCCAGGTGGCAAGGTGCGCGTTACGAGGGATGCCGATACACTCGCCATCAAACCGGATGGCGTCATTCAAAAGCAGAGGATTGCCGACCTCAACATCCACTGCCCGAATCGACTGTTCGACTATCGCATCAGCATCAACACCGAGAGTCCGGGTACGTGACAGCTTGCCTGCTACTCACATCTCCCAGCGTCTCGAGCTGACCTTAGCACGATATTTTATGAGACAGCCGAGAAGCCGACTTCCGATCATGTCTCGATTCGCGAAAAGAACCGCCTCTCGTACACGCATCAGAACTTCATTGTCGACCTCACCCAAGTCACTGTGCCCGAAAAGGTATGTTCGAGTCGACTCCTTTTCCGCCTCTGCTGCAATTGCATCTGACCTTTGCCATTCTTGTCGTACTTCGACGTCAAACAGCCGCAAGAGCCGATCCACGAGCTCGAGATCGAGATCCGCGATGTGGCTCAGCTGATGCAAGCGGCGTCGCAGGCCAAAGCCAACGCCAACTCGAACGGATCGGCAGCGAGCGCACAAGAGTGGACGCCGTTTGACGACCAGGTGCTCATCTTTCTCAACAATATCCGCATGCTCATCAGGTACGTGCGCGCCGTGATGCTGATCATCTGTGGTCGCGACAATAGCAAGTTGACACAGCCATCCCATGCTTCCATCGCCTCTTCCCCACAACATAGGAACGGCTCGGCGCCAGACGACCGACGATGACGAGCAGCTCTGTTGTTCGGCTCGCCAAAGCAAAGGGCAAGGCAATGGCAGCTCGTGGCCGTGTTGATAATGTTACAGATTGCAAAAATTAGCGATGTTTCCTCTACTGCTGTGCACGCCTGTCATAGACGCCAAGGTCCTGGAGCACGATCCGGAACGTAAGTATGGAGCGTGTCGCTATGACGAGGCGCTTGCCGGCGTGCTTCGATTTCGGCTCGGCTGCCGAGCGACTGGGGATTGCGGAAGAGGTTGTAGGGGTCTAGCTGCATCTTAATGTTCTCCAGACGTTGAATGGACGCGCCGTAGTAGAGCGGCTTCCATTCGTGCTCGTCGAGCTCGGCATCGACGTAGCACGAGTAGGCTCCTCTGCCGATGCGCGACTCGTCGATGGCGCGATAGACGCGCGTGGCGAGCTGGCGCGCGTATTCGTGACCCGAATGCGCGAGCTCCATGAAGCTGGCGGTGCCAACGGCGATCTGGATGAGCCAGAGACCGTCGCGATGCGGAAAGCTGCTGAGCTCTTTGGCTTTGGATTGGGCGTGAGCGGGGCGACCGCCGCCAAAGAGCTCAAAGTAGATGTTCCACGCCCATAGGGTGGCCTTGCCGTCGGCGAGATGAGCGTCCTGGCCTGCGGTGAGGCTGGTGTCCCAGATGTATTGGAGGAGCGGCCGAAGAGCGGCTGGATCAAAGCCTCGATCGCGTTCGAGCGTCAAGGCGGACTTTGTGACAAAGTTGTTGTGCTGCTTGTGAATGGCTTCGGTGTCGAGCTTGTGCTCGCCCTTGCCGAAGTCGTCCCAGTCCTGCATGAGTTCGAGGTAGGTGAGCAACTTGACCTCTTGAAAGTCAGGTTCGGGGGCGGAGTGCGATGTGAGGAGCCGACGTAGCCTTGCTTCCAGTTCAGTCCACTGTTGTGTGGGGCCGAGGTAGATGCCTTTGACCTCGATGGTGGTCGGACGTCTGTGCGAGGGCTGCGGATCGTTGTTGGAGGGCTTGCGCAGCTGTACGTGAAGGCCGAGGTCGTTGGAGAGGTTGGGCTCGAGGGCAAGGGCTTGGACGGCAGTCATGACGGCAAGCGCCCTGTCGACGGAATCGAGCGAAGGGGTCCATCTGAATTCGAACGAGACGACGGGAGGGGAAGCGTCGTAGGAGCGGAAGACGAAGCGAGTGACGATGCCGAAAAAGGAGCCGCTGCCTCGGAGAGCCCAGAGGATATCTGTGTTGTGGTGCTCCGAGGCGGTGACGATGGAGCCGTTGGCGAGGACGAGGTCAGCCTCGAGGATGTTGTCGGTGGTGAGACCCCACTTGCGGGACATGGGGCCGAAGCCGCCGCAAAGGCTCAAGCCTCCGACGCCGACGGCAGCGCACGTGCCTGTGGGCATGGCACGGTGCGCGTCGTGCTGGGACCAGAGGCCCTTCACGACGTCGCCGAGACGAGCGCCCGGGCCGACTTCGACGAGAGCATCCTGCGGATGGGAGGTGACGTTGCTGAGGTTAGCGAGGTCGATGATGACGGAGCCGTCCATGCCGCCGCTGCCGAAACCGGCAAAGGAGTGGCCACCGCTGCGTGCCGCTATGGGAGCATCGGAAAATTCGGAAGCACAAAGGACGGCTTGCTGTACCTGCGAGGCGGAGTGCGGATAGGCGATGACGGTTGGATTGTAGTGGAAGACGACGTTATCCGATGCCGATGCTTGAAAGTAGAGATCAGGCGAGCTGATGTCGGCTGCGACGATGTCGATGCCGGCATTGGCTAGGCATGCCTGCAGACGCGTCCTGGGAGCCGTGCGCGGATCGAACCTGGCAGCGGTGTCGGGGACCGTATCACGCGCTTCGAGCTGGAACGGTAGAAGAATGAGCAGCGAGACTGCCAAGAGAGCCAGGCGCCAGCGCATGGCTGAGTGCAGGGTCGTTGAAGTGTGCGGTGAGGGTGAGGAAGGGACGTGCTCGGCCACGGAGCAAAGTTTCAATCCATACTCGAATGTGCAAGTGTGGTTACGGTTTGATGGTGCATGGAGAGGCGGTCAGGGCAAGGTGTCGTTGAGGCGGAGGATAGCAAGCGTCATGGCGACGAGGGCGTGATGGGCATGGGGCGATCGAGTGGCGAAAAGGCGATGGCAGGCCAGCAGGCGAAGCTGAGCGGTAACTATGCGGATGAAGGCGAAGGAGGAGGGCCCTCGCGGCCGCTCCTTGCAGAAATCACGACTGCATGCGCCCAGCGGCGGAGTGTGGAATCAAAGCTTGGGCCGACAGCCGCGCCAGGGTCCCCTTTGCCGCCGAATCCACGCCAGCAACAGAGTCGGGATTGCCGTGAGGCATGCAGCCTTGTCGCACGCCACCAGCAGGCCCAGTGCCAATCTCACATTTTCAAATGCGGCGCCGAGTGTACCAGAGCGTCGGGATGCGCCGACAAAGCAGAAGCTGCGGCCTTCTTCTTCGCTCTGTCTTGTTGTTGGCTCGCTTGAGGCGCGCGTCGAGACTCGGGCTGCAGCGCGTCGTCCTTGCTTCTCTGGGCGTTTTTTTTGGGCGAACCTCCACTCCGAGCCGGTGAGCAGCCAGGGCTTCATGAGCGATGCACGGCAGTTCACACGTTTCTCTTCCATCACATCGTCACATCACTCATCCGTTCGGCTTGTCCGTTCAAGCTTGCTCCCAAGGACCTAGTCATGGCTGTCTGCGCTTGGCTCCAGTCGTCATAAGTGCGCCTCTGCGCCCTCCGCTAGAAAAGCGAAGAACTTGGCTCGGCGTTTTCATCATGTCGACGCTTTGGCCGCCTCTCTCGAGCTTGCCGGCGCTTGGCTGGGCCCGACCCACATCGGTCGAGCTTCCACTGCTTGCTTCGGTCTTCAATACCACGCATTACAGTCCATCATCGTCAACCTCGATATACGCTGCTTCGGTCGCTTCCGTCGCTGCTCCCTCGAATTCGGGAGCGCAACCGTTGATCCTCTGCGCCTATGCTGCTCCGCTATGCGTCGTCGTCGTTGCCACATCCGCCACAGTGCTTCGACGCCTGACGCGAACATTCTCTCGATGCAGAGCGACGGGCCGCAAGAGCACAACCGTCGCTTCTCTGCTCGCATACCTGGCTCCGTTCGTCACCGATCAAGACGTTCGCCAGCATCGTCTCGAGCAACGCCGCACCCACAGCGCAACAACACCCTCATCCCATCTGCAAGATACCGAAAGCTCGCTTCAGGGCTTTTGCCATCAGCGTAGACGGCTCAACCATCTCGTCCTCGTCAGCCTCGTCCAGCTAGCTCTCACTTCGTCTGCCGCCGGATACACAATCGTCGCAGACAGTGCCCGCGCTGCCTTTCCTTTCCTCTCCCAATCGCTCGCATGGGCACTTGTTGATCTCCATCTCTTCCTCCGGCCACCTCAGACCCCATCTCTGCTTCTCGCAGCTCTGCTTCTCACCCTCACAGTCTCGGCCCTCGTCCACCTCTTCTCCTTCGTTCCATGGCTCGCAGCTCACACCCACTTGGCCAGCTCGGAAACAGCTGCGGTGCTCTGGTCCGCTGCAAATGTCGCCATCAGCCTGTATTCGGCTTCTCTCCTCCTGCGTATGCCAATCGCACCCGGCGGCTACGAGGCTGTCGTCGATCTGGACGAGCGTCTGCGGCACCAACCCGACGCCGTAGGCAAGCTCCATTCCTCCGATCATGATCTCGCTTCCACCTACCAACGCTGCCCTACCTCCCCCGAAGACTACTGCACTCTCTACGAGAACCTTTCCTACTCTTGGATGGCGCCCATCCAGAGTCTTGCCCTTCGCCGCTCTCTCGTCCCCACCGACGTGTGGCGCCTTCGCTCCATAAACGACACCCGCCTCCTCTTTCGCAGATTCAAAGCTCTCCTCCCACCTTCACAACATGATTCGCCCACGAAAAGCACCCGCCTCCTCGCACGCATCCTGCGTGCCAATGCAAACGACATCGCCCTCGACGCATGCTTCAAGCTCATCAGCGTCAGCTTCGCCTACCTCGGCACTTACATTCTTAAAAGCATCCTCGACCAGATTCAGCTCGCTTCTGCCGACCCTCCTTCCGATCGAGCCGACGAGCTTCCCCAAGGAAAATCGCCGTTGTCATCCGAGCAAGACCTGCTGTGGTCGCCACGCCAGAAGGCCTTCGTGTACGCATTCATCGGCCTCTGCCTTACCGTGGTGCGCTTCCTGGCAGAACTGCAGAACTTCCACCATGCGCGACAAGTCGGCCTTCGCCTCCGCTCCACACTCGTCGTCTCCCTCTTTGAAAAGGCGCTCAAGAGGCGGGATCTCAGTGGTCAGACAAAACACCCTCCAACACAACCTCAAGTACCAGAGCCTGTAGACGCGCAAGCTGGCCAAGTTCTGGAGGCAGTCGCCGTCTTGAAAGTATCTTCTTCGGAAATCGACCAAGCTTCGGCGCCCATCGAAGCCCACGCATCCGATCCCGACAGGCTACATCCCACGCGCTCGCAAGCATCAGCGCTGCGCACTAAACCGTCCCGCGACGCAGCATCAGGCAAGCTCAGCCTCAAGCAGGTCTCGTTTGGATCCATCAGATCGCGTGTCAGCCAGTACGCCGCGTATCGCAAGAGCAGACATGCAGACGCCCTGAAAAAGCAGGAGGAAGAGCAGGGCGCAGACGTAGGAAAGATCGTCAATATGATGGCATCTGACGTCAACATCCTCTTGCGCATGGGCTGCGACCTGCATCAGCTCTACGGCGCCCCTCTCGAAGTCACCATCGCCGCCGTCTTCCTCTACAAACTCATGGGCTGGAGTGCCCTCGTCGGATTCTCCATCCTTGTCGCTGCCATCCCCATCAACTACATTTGGGGCGAAGTCGCCGTCAAGAAGCAAAGAGAATACAGCACCGCTCGCGACCAGCGTATGAGTCTCATGACCGAACTCGTCGATGCCATGCGATTCGTCAAGATTCAGGGCGTCGAATCACAGTGGGAGCAGCGCGTCGCCGCTGCTCGACGCAACGAGATCCGCAAACTCATCTGGTCTCGCTTCATGACCTTCCTCTTTGAGCTCTTGTGGACCGTCATCCCCGTACTCGTCACCCTCGTCAGCTTCTTCTTCTACGTCAAAGTAGCAAAAGAGGAGCTCACCGTCTCAACCGCCTTCACCGCCATCGCGCTCTTCACCATGATCCGTCCTCCCCTCAACGCTATCCCTGGCTTCTTGATGGGCGGTCTCATCGCCATGGTCAGTGTTCAACGCCTCGAATCCTTCCTCAACGAGCAAGAGGTCGAAGAGGCGATCAGTCAGCTCTCCAGACAGCGTCCCGCCGCTCAGACCAACGCCCAGGCATACCGCGACGATGACGAGGTTGAGTCTCCGAGCCATGACAAAAATACCCAGCTGGCCATAAAAAACGTCACCTTCCGTTGGCATGCCAAGCGAAGCAGCAACCCCACCGTCGTGTCGCCTCACGGCGACGAGCAAACGGCAAGTCAGTCGGATCATACAGACTTTTGCCTCCGCAACATCAACGTCGAATTTCCTGCCGGCCACCTGAGCCTCATCGTCGGACCCACTGGCTCTGGAAAGAGCAGCCTGTTGGCAGCCATTCTCGGCGAAATGGTCGAGTCCGACGGCGGCCAAGTCATCCGCAACAAGTTTGACGCCAGCGGTGCAAGTCGCTTCAGCTATGCAAGCCAACTACCCTGGCTCGAGAACGGAAAGTCCGTCAGGGACAACATCCTCTTCGGCACGCCGCTCGACGCTGCTAGATATCAGACTTGCATCCATGCCTGTGCGCTCCAGGATGATCTTGACTCGATGGACGACGGCGATCTTACCCAGATCGGAACGCACACCGTGTCTGGCGGCCAGAAAGCGCGCATTTCGCTCGCCCGCGCGCTGTACGCACGCTCGAACACCGTGCTCCTCGACGATGTTCTCTCTGCCGTAGACACCCGGGTGCAGCGCCACCTCGTGCGCCATGCGCTCCTGGGCCCGCTTGCTCAGGGCAGAAGGCTCATCCTTGTCACTCATCACGTCGATCTGCTCATCGAAAGTGCAGTTCTGGTGGTCTGCTTGCGGGACGGCATGATCGTCCATCAAGGATCTCCAGCCGAAGCAAAAGAAGCTGGCTTTGTTACGCTTTCAGCCAGCCGTGCCGAACCGAAGCAGAAGGCCGACGCAGAATTTGATGGCGATCTGGAGCGCGAATCTTCACGCTTCACCAAGAACTTTTCGAGGCCGACGAGTGCATCGAGTCAGGATGGAAGCAACTCTGAAGACGCTCCTTCAAGCAAGCTGGCAACGCCAACGAAGCCGGTCGAGCTAGCCTCAGGAGCTCGTACTCCGCGCCTTCTGCATCAGGAGGAGAAGCGCAGAGAGGGAGCGGTAAGCTGGGTGTTCTATCGCACTTACCTTCGTGCCTCTTCGCTCCGCATTTGGAGCCTGCTCCTCATTCTGCTTCTCATGTTGCGTCTGTCCGAATCCTTTGGCCAGTACTGGCTGAAGGTTTGGGGCGAAGCATACAGCAAGGTCAGCCTTCAAGTTGCCAACGCCAGAGGACAGGCTTCTCGCCTGCCAGTGTCGTTCCCTCCGGCGCAAGGGCACACCAGCTTCTATCTCACCGTGTACGGACTCAGCGGCCTGGCTGTGATCGTATTCAACAGCTCGAGAGCCATCTGCTTCTACGTTGCTTCTATCCGCGCATCACAGAACCTTTTCTCCAGGCTGCTCACCAACGTCATCAAGGCGCCCCTCAGGTGGTTCGACATCACTCCAGCAGGCCGGATCATGAACCGATTTGGAACCGACATGGACTGCATCGACAACATCTTGCCCCAGTCGATCATGAATCTCGGCAACAACGCCTTCTCCATAGCCGCTTACTTCCTCATCTGTGTCGCCATCGTACCAGCCTTTCTTCTCCCGTCCCTCGTCCTGGTCCTTGTTGGCCCTTGGCTTGTGGGCGGCTTCCTGGCCTGCACCCGCGACATGCAAAGGATCGAAGCAACCTCGACCTCACCCATCTACGGTCACTTTCAGCAAGCGCTCTCTGGAATCGTGACGATCCGTGCCTTCGGCGCCGAGCCGCGTCTTCTCGAATCGATGCTAGACGCAGTCGACCTCTACCAGTCGCTGTGGTGGGCCGTCTGTACGATGGAGGTATGGCTCAGTTTTCGCGCACAGATTCTTGGCGGCATCTCGGTGTTTGTCGTCACGCTTCTGGCTCTCTTTGGCGCCGTTTCACCAGGCTCAGCGGGCCTTGCGCTCTCGTCGGCTCAGCTTCTTTGCCAGCTCGCCTACTATCTCGTCAACGACTTCAAGAATCTCGCCAACAGCTTCAACTCGCTTGAGCGGGTCGCTGAATACCAGCAGATGCCGCGCGAGGAAAGCGACACGGTCGTGGCTCGGTACGCACCAAATCTACCGCCGGCAGGTTGGCCGTCGGCCCGAGCAGGCATCGTCTTTGACAACGTCCGCCTGCGGTACGCCGAGGAGCTGCCAGACGTCCTGCAAGGCGTCAGCTTTGAGGTCAACCCCGGCGAAAAGGTTGGTATCATTGGACGCACGGGGAGCGGCAAGAGCAGCCTAGCTGCAAGTCTCTTCCGCGCTGTCGAGCTCAGCGGCGGTCGGATCCTCATCGACGATGTAGACATCAAGACGATTCCTCTGCAGCAGCTGCGTGGTCGGCTTAGCATCGTCATGCAGGATCCGGTCCTCTTTTCGGGCACAGTGAGGGACAATCTCGATCCCTTCAACGAGCACGACGACGCAGAAGTGATGGACGCGCTCAGGAAAGTTGGACTCGCTGCAATGCCTAACGACAGAGGGCACGATGGCTCTTACGAGCCCTCGTTGATCGACTTCTCCGACACCGAAAGTGACGCTGCACGGACGAGGCATCACCGAAGCGAGTTTGATGCCAGTAGCACTCGGAGAAGCACCAATATGCGTCTCAAGCTTGATTCTGCCGTCTCGTCCGGCGGCGCCAACTTTTCGGCTGGACAAGCCCAGCTTTTGTCCCTCGCTCGATCGCTGCTCCGCTCGACGCGGATCCTGATTCTGGACGAAGCGACTTCGTCGACGGACAAGGAGACGGACGCGATGGTGCAGCGCGTCATCCGCACGGCTCTGCACGACAGCATCGTGATCTGCATCGCGCACCGCCTGAAAAGCGTCATCGACTACGATCGCATCGTCGTGCTGCAGGACGGCAAGCTTGTCGAATGCGGCAGCCCAAAAGAACTGCTGTCGAAGGACGACTTGGACGAGTCGGCGTTCTTCAAGAACCTGTGCAAGCACTCATCCGAGTATCAAGAGCTCTGCGCCGCTGCTGGTGTTGAGCTCTCGCTCTGATTGGCGAGCGCGTTCTCGCTGTATAAAGCGTCACCTGCGCATCACCCGCATCACCTCTGCACCAACTCATAGAAGACCCTAAATTCATGGAATTTTACATCAAACAATCGGAACATCCATTTGGTTTCCTATGGCAATGTCTATTGCTTGCGAGAAAGAAGAAGGGCCGCTCATTCCGAGAGGGTGGCACCAGCGCGGAGCTGCTCGACCATGAGGATGGTCAAGTTGTTATCGCGATGCCAGTCTTGTTGCTCGTGTTGCTGGAAGATGGGACCGACGTAGGCGACCGAGATGGAGACGAGCGCCAGGATGGTGGTGTCGGAGATGGGGTGGTGGTAGGCATCGAGGATGTGGATGCATTTGGCCACGCGCTGGATCTGACGGCGAAGTTCCGGGGAGAGGTCTGCATCGTTTTGATCCGAATACGTAGCGTCGATGTCCATCCCGACGCCTGATCCCGCAAGACCTTTCTGCTGTTCCGAAATGGAGCCGGCACTTGCAGCACCACCCGAAGAATTGGAAGGTTGATTGTAAGGGAAATGTTTGGCGATCCAGATGTATCCGTTCAGCCCAATGATGAGATCGACATCGAGGGCAAGGTCATCGTTCTTGAGATGGACGAAATGCGACTTGAGACGCTGGATGAGGTTTGGGGATGCTGTGACCAGAACGCCGTTCTTGAGCTTGCCATAGCGCAGCGAACGGGTATGAAGTGCAGACGAGTTGTCCTGGAACATCATCTGAACCTCTGCGACCAACAAGTCGTTTTCCTGGAAGAAGTTGCGCATCTGCAACTCGTCACTCTCCACCTTTCTACGTTGAATGCCACCCGGAAGGCTGATTGACGAAAGTTGGAGCGCCGAGTCGGTCTTGGCGTTGATGTCGACCTTCCAACGCTTGGGACCGACCTCTGTGATTCTGCCAATGACCAGATCGCCCACCTCGGCTGCGTACCTCGACCTCGCCGGTCGAACGGATATCAACTTGTTGACGCGCTCCACCGTGCCGCACATCGAAGAAAGGATCTCGTCCGAGTTGCTGGACAAGAAGGTTCCATGACCTTTCATGAAGACGTGCGACGAGGCAATGCTCGTGCCGGCTACTGCGATCTTAACATCGTCTTCCTGGTCGTCCGCTGCCTCCATGTCGTCCTGGTCCACGTCCATGTCATCCTTGGTAAAGGTCGGGGCGTATCTCGAGATCTTCGACGATGAAGACGCCGGGTGAACCTCGCCAGAGTAGTGCACGAGGCGGGCAGCCGTGTTGGATCCCTTGAGTCGACGCTGCGACTGCGTGTTGGGCTTCGATGGGCGCGAAGTACTGGCCTGGACAATGAAGGGTGGCAGCGCATCCGTGCTTGAAGATGCCATGCTTGCTGCAGCACCTGTTGCCATGCTGTGCTGATCCTACGATTGTGGTTGGAAAAGGGAAGAAGGCGATGCTAAGATGGATGCGAGCAGGAAGGAAGATGCACGACTTGGCGCATTTCCGAGCAGGGCGAATCTCGGACCGCGTAAAAATATTCCAGCGCTCGGTTGCCTCCACTCGAATCTCTGCGACTTGAACCATTTTCCCGATCTGCCAATTCCCCCGATGCACGAGTCCAGCCCCCAGACAGCGAGCCTCCTCATCGATGCGGCTTTCCTAATGTCACAGTCCGTGATGCACAGTCAGTAGCTTGCTGGTGAACATGTTGTACATGCAATACAATGCGGGCATAGTACAATTTGGTGACAATCACTTCCTGAATCTCTTGGAGGCTGGCATGCGAATCTCCGATGTGCCAAAGAGCCTGGCGTCTCGTTCGTCACTTCGTCCACTGCGCTTCGTCGGGCTTCCCGAAGAGATCCTGCTGCGTGAGGCGAGGCTCGTGTCAGCTCGACCAGAACGACTGCCGGATCGAGTGAGAGAAGCCAGCCTAAGGAAGGTCTCGGCCTGTTCGAAGTCGCCGCGAGACGTCTTGACGTACTCGAATGCCACAGCGGCCTCGACGCCGTACGATTCGGTCACCGTCGCAAGCCAGCGGTCGATGTACCGGCGTGCATCTTTGACGCTGGCTTGGAAGCGCATGAGCATGTCGCGCAGCTCGTGCTTGTTTAAGCCAAAGTCTTGACGGAACCGCTCAACGTCGGCTCGGTACTGCAAGCGCGCGGCCACTTCGTCCGACTTTGAAGCTGCACGACGCCCTGCGGTTGCACCCACCGATGCGATTCGGGTCGAAGACGGAACGCTGCTTCGTTGACCGCCTACGCTCTGTCGTTCCGTTGTGCGCGATGCCTGCCGCAATAGCTCATGCTGTAGCTGTGGCGAGATCGACGGGTGGCGCTCTACCAGAGTGCTGCGGTCGATACGACTGGCTCGCAACCGGGATGTCTCGCCGGCCACAGGCGCTCGGATATCCTGCGGGATCTCGGGGCTTCTGGACGAAGGCGAAGCAGAGACACTTCGAGTCCACTCGGAAATGCGCCGGGCCCGCTCTTCCTCCATACGACTCGAGGCACGCTTCGGCGAACGAGCAGCGCTCGCCTGTTGAACCCGTGGAAGCAGGGCACGGAAATCCAGAATGCGATTGCCGCCCCTGGGCGACCCGGATGTTCTTCTTTCGGATGCTGCAACAAGGTTCGGCAGCGAAGCTCGAGATCTCGCCTGCCTGATGCGCTGCTCCTCATCGCTGTCGATCGAGAAGTCGACGAATGTGGTGTTGCGATGCTGGGCCAGGACGGGTGTCCCGACGTCGGCGGGTCGCCTAGCTGCTGTTGAATCTGGCTCAGCCTGTTGCGGGGCTGCCGAGGAAGTCTTTGACGCGGAGGCGCCAATCTCCGAATCTGCGTCATCTACCTCGCCAGCTTTGTCCGACTCTTCTGCTTCGCCTGTACCGTCGGCTTCGTGCGACTGATCAGCCTCTCCCGCCTCCTCTGACTCGCTCGCCTCCTCCGGCTCGCTCTCTGCGTCTGACTCGCTCGCTTCTTCCAGCTCGTCGTCGTCGTCCGACTCGTCAGCATCTTCTGCATCTGAGGCAGGCCGCTCGGGATCGTGGGACGCGGGCGACTCCATCATAGGATGGGGCGTCGGTGGTCGTTCGTGCGCGTAGACTGCGGCCTCGACTTGGAGCATGTCTTCATCTTCGTCTTCCATGAGCGGCGGGGACATCTCGTCCGGCCACAGGTCCTGCATGGAGATGCCTGGCGGCGGAGAGGGTCGGTGTTCTTGCTCTGGTGAAGGCGAATGGATCTGCGCTGTGTCAGATGGCTCCGCGACGACGGGAATCTCCACCACGATCCCATCGTCCGGTATGCTTTCTCTGCCTGCCGCTTCGACCCCTTGTTCTGAGGATCTGGCTTCGTCCAGAGCCTGAGAGGAGCTCTCCTGAGGAGCAACTCCATCGCTCGGGCCAGCATCAGCCTCGGGCTCCGCCGCGGGCGCCTGGCTTTTCATCTCGTCAGCATCAGCGTCTGAGCTTGACTCACTGAGCACGCCCTCGCCATGCTCGATGACGAGTTCGATCGCTTGCTTGTACGTGGCACGGTTCTTGAGGTAGTGGCTGCGCCACGACATGGCCGAATGAGTGGGATTCTGCTCGGCGAATTCGTCCCAGAACGCATCTGCTGGCTTGGCAAGTAGCGCCTCCTGCGTCGATGCATCGAGTGCGTGGTCCTGCGGTTGCACGTACCTGGCCAGCTGCCGAAGCAGCTCATGTTTCTGCGAGCGTGTGAATTTTGCGCGTCTCTGTCGGCCCGGAGAATCGCGTCGCTTGCGAAGGCTCCTCTCTGCTAGACGGGTGCCTTCCCACTCCGAGTCCTCGTCGTCCTTGTGGGGCTTGGATCGCTCTTGGGTAGGAGCGGCTTCGATGGATGTCCTGCCGTTGGTGCCTTGCTCCTGAGATGGCTCGAGCTCGTCGACCTCAGATGCCTGGGCAGAAGACTCGGAGTCGCTCGACCTGCGTCGTCTGCGTGCTGGCTTAGTTTTTGGTTTTTGCGATGACTTGGCGCGTTTGGACTCCTGTGCACGAATCTGCTCGAGGATTGCCTCTGAGTAAGTTTGGGGGTCCGATTCCTCGTCGACGGATGATGAGCGAGGGGGTGCGGGCTGGGTGAGCAGAGCGCGCTGGCCCGAGGGAAGCTCGAGAGACGGAGGCGGTGACTCGGTGGACCGATGCGGCGCTTCGTGTTCGAGGTGTTGCGATGATAATGCATCTGTTATGCGACCCTGCTTGGTTGGACTCTTCTCAACCTCTGGGACAGCGGATCCTGGAAGGGGCAGTCGCACCTCGAGATCGTCGGTGTCGCTCTCTGCAGCAGCACTAGTGCTTGTGGCTTGGGGTGCATCGTCGGAAGCAGGCGGATTCGTGTATGGCTGTGCGGGTGGTGAGGACGTCGCCGGCCAGCCGTCGGAGGGCGCCGACTGTTCTGCGAGGGAAGGGGTGGCGGTGTACCTGGAGCGGAGGATGCGAGCTTGCAGCTCGGAAGGCTCGGCTTCTAAGAGTTCGCGACGGGCAGCGAGGATGCGCTGTTTGAGGTTCAGGCCCTTTTCAAAGTTTGCTTGCAGGTAAGACTGGAAGCTTTTATATGGATGGGTGGGGATGAGGTTGGCGAGTTCTTTCGCGGCGGAGTTGAGGCTCCATTTTGACTCGTGCTTCTCCACGAAGTACGAGATGATGGCCTGGCGATCGTCTTCGGTGTAAGGATTGCGACCGTTGGGAGCGCGCTGCGCAGGTGCAGCTTGTGGCGTTGCCGAGGGAGCTGCGGCTGGCGAGACGCCGTCGAACTTGTACTTTGGATCATCTGGATCGGCGCACTGACCCTGAGCGACCGAGTCGTGAATGTAGTCGAGAACTACGACGGGGATGGGTTGGCCGATTTGCCTTGCCTCCCTGAGAAGTCTTTTCGCGACGGTGGGCACAGCAGGGTCCACGGCGATAAGGTCTGCTTTGCCCAGGCGAGACTCGATGGCGCCGCCGTGGGCTCGGATGGTGATTTGGAGCTGCCTTGATACTTCGTGCGAAAGCTCGCGTGGGATGAGGATGTGCAAGGGCAGGTCGGGCGCTGTGCTCTTGAGAAAGACCTTTGGCTTTGTTTGGGCAGCCGAAGAAGGTGGGGTAGGCTTCGAGGTGGATGGCGCTGCGGCGTCCTCGGCTCCCTCTGGCGGCTGAGGAGCCGCTTCGCCAGGCGCCTCAGTCGAACCATTGCGGTCTTGGTCTTGTAGATTTGAATCGACATTCTCAGGCACGGGGGTATGTTGGCTGCCGGCGTTAGCGGGCGTTGGCTCGGTGGCCATAGCCGCGGTCTGTTCGGAGCTCTTCGATTCCATGCCGATATCACACCTCGATAGCTAGCCGTTAGTGACGAATCGAAAAGATCTGCGTATGGACTGGGCGAATTCAGCGAAGTAGAGCTGGTCGTAACGCTACTGCCATCGAGACAAGACTTGTCGATGGTGAGAAGCACTTCCACAACCGTCAACGTGGACCACTAACGGAGGAAGCGTGAAGTCAGCTGTCGTGGGAAAGCCGAACGGACGCAAAGCTCGGGCGAGATGAGCTGTCTGCTTCTGAGACTGAACGGCCTGGAGGATGATTGGCGTCGAAAAATGAATGCGCGGCGGGCCAAGGTGAGATGCAAAAGCCCGGCGGCTGAGCACGGCTGGCTGTGATGGTGCGTTGTTGAGGAAGAGCCTAAGCTGGTCGGGGCGAAGGTAGGCGGATATGCCGAGTGCTGTGATGAGGAGGAGGAAGTGGGCGAGGTGAGTTGCTCCTCCACACTCGATGTTCGCATGCGACCTCTCTTTTCGGCCACCGTGCGGAGATGCCGAAGAACCGAAACGCGTCCGTTACAGGCAGATCCGCTCAGCGACCCGTCGCGTTCTAAATGTGCGGAAGAAGCAAAGAAGCGGCTGAGCGCTCGCCGCACGTGACTTAGATTACCAATGCGCGAAACGCGGGCAAGCCGGGCGCGCCGCGGTCCGTTCAGTGCGGTTGCCCTTCTTCAGGACACTCGAGCAGCTGGGCACGCGTGGTGGCGTACTGGCGAGTGCATGCGTTTAGCGTCGACCGGGCGTGTGATGTGCTCTCGGCTAAAAGCAACGGAACAAACAAAACCGCCGCTTGGGCCCCTTTTGGGCGGTCCGCAACGGTTTTCTCTTGCCTGCTCTTGTACCGTCTGCGTCGAGCCGATGTCGGGTCTTTGGTCCCTTGCCGCAAGTCGACAGTGAAGGCGAGCTTGCGTTCATCTGTCATGACGTGACGTGCATGTCGCAGATCTGCTCCCACACCTAGCCGACGAGCAAGAAAGATTCTCGCATGACCAGCTCGGAGAGCAGGTGATCTTGAGAGCCTGTCGGATCACTCCGATGGTTGGCGGACACTTTTTTTCCGTCTAGTCACAATGCAAGGTGGCGACGCAATCACGAACAAATGCAGTCGACGGCGCCACTCGCTGCTGACATGTTCCGGCACCTGTCGGCCATGTTGCGCAGGATGCCGCTGATGCGCACTGCAATGCGAGCTGTGACAGGAGCGTGTGCTTGGCCAGAGGCTCTATCTCGCCAATGCATCATTTGCGGCCGAGCGGGCCAGCCGATGCGAGCCTGTCAAAAATCACACGCACAGGCAATCGCGCCACAAGAAGGCGGCACGGCCGGGCGGCGGAGCAGTGGAGCAGTGGAGCAGTGGAGCAGCGGAGCGGCAGCAGCGCAAAGTGTTGGTTGGACTTTTCAAGAGTCGAAACCAACACCCGCCGTTGCGCACTCTGCTCAACCCTTTGGAGCCTTGGCGGCCGAGCGCGTTTGAGCTCTCTTTGCGGCCTCGCTCCCGCTCTCTGCTCTCCACTGCGCCGGTTGGCCGATGGCTGTCTGTCCAAGTGTCTGTTGGCTGCTGCTGCTGCCGACTGCATACGACTTTCTTCCCATCCACTCATCTCGTCATCCACCTCGACCTAGACTTTCGCCTCCCCTCGCACCCCTTCCGACACATCTCCTCTGCAGTCAGCAACGTCGGGACGACCCGAGAGCTGTGAGCGTGAACGGCGCGGCACCCGGCCGCTGCTTTTTTCCACGCCGATTGTGACTGCATCTACAAGCCCGACCGTCATCCATCCCCGCTCTGCCTTCACCTACACCGTCTCGACACCGTCGCATGCATCCCGACTCGGCCTGTGCTCCATCTACCGCACCGTCTTGACACCGACCTTTCCTCTGCACCATTTCGGCTCGCTATACGACTTGACCTCCACAACGCGATCCTCATCCTCAGACCGCCCAGGTCAAGATGCCCATGTGCCTCTGATCACCTTGGACAACGGATCTCCCGGACAGCACCGCCGTCGACGCTCTCCCCGGGTCCGTCTTGACCATCTAACGTCGATCCCGGTACATCATCCGAAACCCTCACAGCCTCGACATGCCGCCCTCAACACGCCGCGAGGTGCGCCTCAGTGCCAGCCTTCCCGACAACATGGCGCACGCTGGCGGCTCACATACAACCGACCAGAGTCGTCCCGCCAACCTCTTCGTGCCCAATCTAGAATCCATCCTCGAAAACTTCGAGCTCTTCAAACGCAAGCACATCTCGCAGAATAGGGAAATCATCAAGGCCAACACCGTCCACCAAATCCGCATTCGCGAACTCGAAAACAGGATACAGACGCTCGAGGCTGAAAAGGCAGAGGCACGCCTGCAGACCGTCGCTCTCGAAGCCACCGTGAGCCAGCTCCATCACGCCATGGCCTCCATCTACGCAGGATGGCAACTCATCGGAAAGGGCTTCGCCGACAGCACCGCCGAGCCAGCCTCCATCCCGGGCTTCCACTTTGACGCCCAACCCATCTCCTGGCCACCATCTAATCGAGTAAAGTTAGAACCTAACCCCAATACTGCCGCCGTCGTCAAGCAAGTAGCCGTCGCGCCAGGAGGACACGTAGGCCGCCTCGAAGAAGAACCCCTCCCAGGCGCGAACGAGGAAGCGGTCACAGGGAAATCCGATCTCAGCGTATGGCAACACCATTTCGGTGCTCTGCATGCAGACCAACACTCCGCCGTCGATGGATCTGGCCCATCAGCGACGTCCGTCATCGATATCGAGGGGGCCCCTTCACCAATGGGCAGTCCGCAGCTGCCCGACGAGCTTGAAGATGTCATCGCTGCCGCCACCCAGCGCACCATATCCTCCCAGGCTTGGACCAACCGAGGCGGCGCAGCCACTCCCGTCCCCAAGCCCCTCTCGCTCAACATGTTCTTCTCAGCAGCTGAAGACTCTGAATCCATCGACAGCGCCAATCGACAACCTCTGCGTCGCTCAGGTCGTAAGTCGAGTCGCAGGCAGAGTGGTCTTATATCGTCACAGCTCGATCAAGACACTCAAAGCAACGGCCCGAGATACCACCAGTCCGAGCGCGGCTCCACTCCGCCACCGAGCTCCGACCCACATGACGATCTGTACTTGCCCTCGGAGGCCAACTCCGAGGCGATGGATGGCATCCTTGTGTACAGTGGACAAGACCTCAGTCAAAGCATTCGCTCGTCTTCCTTCCAACACCCTCCGACGCCGTTCCTGGACATCACCAATCACACCGACGCCACATCCTACTTGGACGCCTCATCCGCACAGGATACTGACCATGAGCCTGTTCTTGCGCAAGAGGCCTCGGTACAATCGTCTGCAGCCCATACGACACAGGAATGGGCAGGCGGGCAGCCCGCAGCTGCTTCGTTCTCATCCGAAGCGCGGACGCCTGGCGGAAGAAAGCGCAAAGTACCTACACACGAGCTGCCCGATCCGCTGCCCACGCCAATGAGACTCTTCGGCACCGCGGCAACGTCAGACGCAACTAGCATGGCCACCGCTCCTGTGGACAGCGAGCCGGACCCCGCCACCGGACGCACAAGAAGAGTGCGCAAGAGCATCAATTACGCTCTGCCAAAACTCAACACCAAGATGAGAAGACCCGACCCGAGCGACATGATCCCTGCTACCACCCCTCACCGATCAAATCGCAGCACGCCGAGCTCGGCCCGCGGCATGGTCGGAAGCACCGGCAACCTGAGCGACATTCGCAAACTCCACGAGGAGGCAGCGCTGCACCAGTCTCCCGCCGAGCGAACCTCCAACCTGCGCTTGACCGGCAGTCCAAGAGCCTCGACCAGCCGCGCAAAACTGCTAGCATCGCAACCTTTGACAGCACCCGAAGACGCCGGCGGTCGCATGGCTGACCTCTTTGAGATCCGCCAGCAGGCCAGGATGCTCGCCGACCAATCCAACTCCTCTCACCCCCCATCAAGTCGGCCGCATGCATTCTGGGACAATGTCGCAGACACATCCGACGACGAGTCGCGAGCCACGAGCAACGCCGACTTGGGCGAGCTCGCCGAGCTGGAAGCGGCCATGAGCGAGCTCTCCACGGTCGACGAAGGTCGTCAGGCAGATACGCCCAGGGCTCCGCAACCCTCCGCCTGGCCCTCCCGATCGACGGCCCAGATGAGCGCATCATCTTCCACGGACAGTATGGTGTCGGGCTCGTCTGGCGGCACTGTAGCCAAACGCCCCTCATTGAGACGCAAGACAACCACGCTTCCGTCGCGATCGCGTCAATCATCCGTCGACCAGCCCTTGCAGCCCGACAACGTCCTGGCTACCAGACCCGGGCCGAAGTCTGCCGCCAACAATGCCTCTACAAGCACTGCGCACGCCAAGTCGGAAGCAGACGAGACATCAGCCACTCCGCAAGAGGTGGACGGGCACGGAAGAGAAGCAGCGCGATGCGTCGCGAAGACCACAACCGTGGCCGATGTGAAGAGGGCCGCGCGTCAAGCGTCCGCAGCCAGTCCCAGCGCCACGTCTTCGGTCGAGATCGGCAAAGGTCGCCCGCCACAAGCCGCAGCCGGCGGCAGTCTTGTCGCTGGCATGAAGCCCAAGCAGAGACCAGCCAGTGCAGGGGCTCTGATGGGCTCGCGTTCGGTGACGGCACCAGCTCACGCCGATAGCAGCGCAGAACGGCCGCGCACCTTTTCGGGAACCACGGCAGCCAGTGCCGGCATGACGCAGTCTCAGTCCTCGTCTGGAACCTCAAGCGGCACGACTCGTCTTGGGACCTCGACTGCACATCAGCGTGCAAGCCTGCACTCTGCGCTGACGAGCCAAAGCAAAGCGGCGGCCAGTCAGGCGACGCCGCGAATCGGCGCAAAGGGACTGCCCGCTGCGACCACTCCGACTTTCAGAGAGTCGCCCAGAATGACATCTACGCCGACACTTCGCCCGACACCCTCGGCCAGCAGCCTGGCTTCGGAATCGAGCGGCCGTTCGAGCCCGGCACTCTCGGCGGCATCAAGCACTAGCACGGGCACCCAGCTTTCCTCCTCGACGCGTGCGTCGATGAAGCCATCGGCGGCTGCTATCTCGTCTGGGCATGCAGCGCGAAGGCCAGGCACAGCAGGCTCGGTCGTGAACAGCTCGGCCTTGTCGAGGGACAACACCACGCCTAGGCTCGGTGCGCAGAGCACGACGTTGCCCAACACGAGACCCCAGCCCGCACGATCCATGCCGAGTTTGCGACGCGGCAGCGACAAGGCAGGGGTGACCTCGACACCGCGAATCACGGTGCGATCCGCCTCTTCGACGGCGGCATCGACCGCAGGAGGAGCCAGTACGTCTCTAGCTGTAAGTTCGGCTGCGACGATCGCTGCCTCCAAAGTGGCGAAGGCCATGTCGTCGAGCATGCCCATGAGGACCAAGGAGGCCGTTGCGGCGCCACTCGGCCTTGGGATTGACTTTAGCTCGGTGGTGGACGGAGTGCCTGCGGGAAAGGAGCTGCTTAGCTTGACCGGAGAGATCGAGCAAGTGGTGCACCTCGCCTCGTCACCTTTGCGAGCATCGTCGTCCCCGTCGTCGCGCTCATCTGTTGTGCCTTCGAGCTCGCCAGTGAGCACGTACAAGACGTCGCATGACGATGGGCCGATGCTCGGCGGTACACAGGCCAAGACACGTCGAACGAGTCGACGGATTAGCAGCATGACAGCATGAGAATGCAGCGCCTTGACAAAATAGGCAGCCGCGCCATTCCGTTCATGACAACGCAGAGTAGATCGCGGTCAATCATTGCTCAGAGTCTGTGCAGGCGAGGCAAGACTGTGTGCAGAACACTTGCCTTTGAGAGGTGGTGAAAGAGGGTCCGCGTTGGAGGGGGAATGCAGGTGGGGAAATTCTCTCGGGCGAAAATCAGCGCCACCAGCTACGGTAGGTGGAGCGTGCAAAGATGCAGGGTTGGGAAGAAGTCGAGTGAGAGCGCCGGCGCGTCTGTGCGTCGAGTCGCAAGCAACACTTCTCTTGCAACGCATCACCACCACCACCACCACCACCACCACCACCATCACATTGCAGATCGAACGCAGCCATGTCAGCAGCGGCACTGATCCAAGAACAAGAACTGCAGCTTCGTGCGCAGTCGTACTATCCCGAGAATGTGGCGCATAATGGCAAGCAAGTCGAGTAGTAAGTTGATCCCTAGTCGCTCGCTCTCGAATCCATCCTGACGTCTGATTGTTGTTGGCTGGCTTTTAATAGTGTTCGATCGACAGCGCTTTCGGTAGCTGGCTCAGTAGCAGGAGTGCTGGGTATGACCAACTGGCTCGGATTCGGCTTCTACGCCATCTCTGTGCTGGTGACGAACGTGTTGGTGTTGGTGATCAACGCAAACCGCACGCCGAGCAAGTACTTTATCACGCCATCTCCACCGTCCAAGCCACTATCACCAGCGAAGAAGGGAAAGACTTCGGGACGGGACGAGATCACCATCGATCCAAGATCAGGAAGCTTCACGGCACAGGACACAGCAGCATTCCTGGTCAGTGGGTTGACGGAGAATGCATTCAGCTTTATCCTGTGGTGGACCTTCTGGTACGGCATTGTTCACGGTAAGTACGCCAACTATGCTGCAGACCGGATGGTGCATCGATACTGATCCCTTGTGAATCTTTACATACAGTGTACGATTAAACACGAATGGGCGCGTGACACACGCTGCTATACGATGACTCCAGTGCTCTCGGGATGCATTCAGAGTGGCTCTCGATAGGCGCTACTTTCAGCACAGTGACTGCGACAAAATGGCAACTGTACACAAGACAAAGTGCATGCGGTGCGAGATACAAGTACAAGTGGGGAATTGATGTGTCACTGCTGGTAGTGTGGATAGGCTGCGGGAGCGGCGTTCATGTGGATGGGAGGTGCGTAGGTGCCAGGCTGTTGCGGAGGTGCAGCTTGTGGATACGTATTCCATGCCTGCGGTGGAGCGCCGTTGGTCTGGGGTGTTTGCGCAAACTGCGGAGCCATGGCATGCGGTGCTGGCGGGTACTGCTGTGTGGGCAGCGCATTGTTCTTGCGTGCCTGTGCAGCTAGCAGACGTTCAGCAGCCGTGCCGTGCCTCTCGCCATTCTTGCTATCCTTCTTGATCGCATAGTCGACGGTGATGTTCTTGTTGAGCAGAAACTGGCCGTTGAGCGCCTCGACTGCCGCATCCGCCGCCTCGAAGCTGTCGAACGAGACAAAAGCATACCCCTTGGGTTCTCCCGTCGTAGGATCCCGCGCCACCTTGGGCAGACCGATGATGGTGCCAAATGCAGAAAAGGTCTCGTAGAGCAGACGCTCGTCCACAGCCGGGTCGAGACTGCCGACGAAGAGGTTGGCGCCGATGTCGATCTGCTTGCGGTCGTTGGAGGCCTTGTTGACGCGAATGGGTTTGCCGTAAAGCTTGAGACCATTCATGACCTTGCATGCGTAGTCTGCGTCCTGTTCCGTCTGAAACTCGGCAAAGGCATATCCCTGATGCGACTGAGAGATGCGGTCCTTGGGAAGGTGGAGGTTGACGAGCGGACCCGCCTGGATCATGAGCTCCCACACGATGGCGTCCGTGGCGCGTTCGTCGAGGTTGCCGATGTAGCACGTAGCATCCTGGTTGCGATCGAGCTCAGGTGGGCGCGACATGACGCCTAGCTTGTCGACGAGGTAGTAGACGTGGTCGGGAAGGGTGCGGAGTGGAAGGTTGATTGTCCAACGTGAGCCTTTTCGGCGGGAAGTGCGGAAGTCGGGGATGGGTGAGCGAAAACGTAACTGTGTTACAGCGCTTGCTCTCAACATTTTTGACGCGTCCAAATCCATCGACCGGCTTTACACTTTTTTTCAGCCGAAAGAGCCACGACGGCAATCATGCGACACGCTGCCCGGTGGAGCGAACAGCCGCGCTACACTGTACACACACCGCCGAGTGAGAAGTGGTGTCGCATTATGTGGCCGCTGTGTAGGTGCATCCTCAAGCCATCGTCATCAATGCCATGCTGCGATGCGGCGGTTGCAGATTGGAGCTGACCGCAAGCGGAGGCATGATGGCAGCAGGTTCGGCTCGAAGGCTGGAGCGGGCGTAATAAACGTTTTTCCAGCACCGCGGTGACGCCGCGGCGACGATGCCGAGCCCGGGGATTAAGTCGGCTAAACATGTTGGAGCTGAGCAGCAGACGAGGCGCTTTTGACGGCACGCCGGATGGGCTCCCAACGAGTCGCCACACCGACGTTCCGAGTTTCCCGTACGCCCACCCTAGCCATTCTTTAGCGCTCTCTCGCTCGCCTAACACTAGCTTAGCCGGCCTCTTTGCCTGGTAGTACCCCGCTCCGGGATGATTGCGCAAGCCCAACACATGTGCCCTTCCCCTGCAGCTCCGTGCGTCGACGCCAAAACTTACACTACACCAACCTGCACTAAGCTAGACATGCCCCCACCTTACCCTGCGTGTAACCTTCCCATCCACAAGCTCTTGCTCTCGTCCCACCCACCTGATTTCTTCATCCTCTCCTCCCGGATGTTGCACCCATCATAGCTCGTCTCCGCCATTTCACCACCTGCGCGACATATGACCACCGGCTAGAACCCAGCAGTATACGACGTCTAACGCTCTACAACTCTACATACGCCAGCACTCCAACATGCCGGCTCAAACCACCACACAGCCGCTTGGCTCTACGATCACAAATTCTTCGGACTCGACCTCGCACGATATCGCACCTACACCAGCACCCGACACCGCAGTAGCAACGCCGTCTCATGGCCCTTCCACCTACAAAGAAAAGCTGGCCCACCACGACGACGACACCGACGTCGAGGCCACTGCATCCCAGGCCGCCATGTCGCTCAAGACAGAACACGACCTCGGCGAAGCCGTATCCAAAGCGCAGGCCGGTGACGCCAACATCGCGTTCCCCGAGGGTGGCTCCAAGGCTTGGCTCTGCGTGTTCGGCGGATGGTGGTGCACCTTCATTACCTTTGGCTACCTCAACGCCTACGGCATCTTCCAGGACTACTATCAACAGACCACCCTCTCCCACAAGTCGCCCAGCCAGATCTCATGGATCGGCGCTTTCCAATACTTCCTCATGTTTGCTCCCGCCATCTTCGCCGGCCGACTCTTCGACCTCGGCTTCTTCCGGCCCCTCTTCGCCACGGGATGCGTCCTCCTCGTCTTCTCCCAGATGATGGTCAGCCTGTGCACCGACTACTACCAGCTTTTCCTTGCACAGGGCGTCGGCCTCGGTCTCGGCTTTGGTCTCGTATTCAACCTTGCCATCAACTGCCCAGCCCACTACTTTAACCGTCGCCGCGGCGTGGCGCTTGGCGTCGTCGCATCCGGATCCTCCACGGGCGGCATCATCTTCCCCATCATGGTGCGCAAACTCATCCCTCAGATCGGCTATGGATGGACCATGCGCGTCGTCGGTTTCTTCGCCCTCTTTGCCGTCACAATAGCTTGGTTCTCCCTCTCCACCCGTCTGCCACCCTCGATCGACGTGCACGACAAGTCCAAGGGCGGATGGAAGCAGGTTCAGTGGACCGACTTCTCCGCCTTCCGCAACCCTGCCTACACCTTCTTCGTCATCGGCGCCTCCTCCATCATGTTTGGCCTCTACATGCCCTTTTCCTACATGGACGTATGGACCTCCTCGCACAACATCCCCGCCAACGGCTATTTCCTCCCCATCCTCAACGGCGCCTCTTCCTTCGGTCGTGTTCTTCCTGGCCTCGTGGCGGATCGGGTCGGTCGCATCAACACGGTGCTTCCGCATCTGGCCGTGTCGGGCATCTTGATCTTCATCTTCCCGCTCTGCACCAACCTCGGCGGCCTGCTCGTGTTTGCCATCCTCTACGGATTCACCTCGGGCTGCTACGTCTCGCTCATCCCAGCGTGCTCCTCGCAGCTCGGCAGCACTGCCACCGTCGGCGCAAGAAACGGCATGATGTTCTTCCTCATGTCCTTCGGCGGTCTCTTTGGCCTCCCCATCGCAGGTGCCATCCTCGGCGACGTCGAGCATGCAGATTGGTGGGCCACGGCAGCCTACTCGGGTGCCATGGTCGTCCTCGGCACAATCAGCATCGCCGCCGCAAAGTGGTACGCCGTCGGAGGCCGCATCGGCGGCAAGATCTAGTCATGTTGTCGCATTTGCAGTGTAGTGTATTGTCTCTCGCATTCGCATTTCATTAAGATATCGTGTTCATTGCTGCAAACAGAGTTCCTGAGCCTATGTTCCTTAGGACCGGCTGAGCACGTTGGTGTAGAAGTCAAGCACGGCGGACCAGTAGCCGACGAAATCTGCACGGCCAATGCTGCAGTGCGGTGGTGTGTCCCACCTCCTGAGCTCGACGCGGTACTCGCGCGCATCGCCTGCGCCCGACTCGACCGCCTTGAGCAACTTGGCTCTCTCGGCCTCGTTTTCCATCTGCACCACACCGGGGGTGGTATCTCGGATCTGACCGAGGTGGTAGGCATGCTCTTCGACAAACTGCCATGGGATCAGACGATCCGCCTTGGTGTACATGTACATGCGCGGCGGGTACTCGGTGCTCTTCTCCGCCACGTCGGCGTTGGACGAGTGGGCGGCAGTGATCCAGCTCCAGCTGCGCAGCGAGTTGAGTCGCTTGCGCATCAGCTCACCGCGGCCGAGCTGGCCCGTGATCTTGGTCCAGATCTTGAGCAGGTACAGGCCGATGTAAACGAGCAGCCGCACGATGGCACGCACCCGCGGCCGGTTCGCCAGATGCATCGTGAACGCAAACGAGCCCGACTTGGGATTCGACTTGCCCGGACTCGAGTCCATGATGAGCGAGTGCACGCGCGGCCCCGGCGTCTTGCGGCGCGCCATTTCGTCGAGGAACAGCGCCAGGTTGCCCGCGCCACCATCAGAAAAGCTGTGGATCACAAACCCGCCGACGTGGGCTGATTGGTCGCCGTCGCTGTCCGACGATGCGGACGATCTCGCCTCCTTGGCATCGATCAGCGTGATGGTCGAGTCTCCCACGTCCGTGGTCTTGACCACTTCGAACGGCTCCTTCGACGCGCTAGGGTCCGCAGCCGTGATCTCGCTGATGATGCGCTGCAGCTGCGTGCGGCGTACATGTTCGCGCGCAAGATAGCTCTTACCGTCCGACAGCTGGATGAGCACCGTGGCGTCGGGGAAGAGCGCGGTGTAGGGCTGTGCGTACTTGGCGACGAGACGGATGGGTGCGTCCATCCAGCCAAAGATGACTACGTGGCTCGGAGATCGCTTGAGCGCCTCGTGCGCGCCAACCGGGCGAAGTGGCGCTGGCAGCGCTGATGCATCCAAGGCGCGCGCAGCGATCCGCGAAGCATCGGTTGGGCGAGAGACAAAGGTGTTGTGCTGCAAGCGCGTTAGCTCCGGCGGCGTGTATGTCGATGCCTTGGCAAGCTCGCCCGAGGCTAGTGTTGGTGCCGCATCGCTCGAGGTGGACACTGCCTGGCTCGTTGCATCGACACTCTTGGCGACAATGGGAAGTGTGAGCGGAGTAGGAGCAGCCACTGCGGCTGCTGGCAGCTCTTGGTCTGGAGCGGGATCGGAGTTGGCGATGACCTCGGCGACATCTTTGACAAATTTGTCGTCCGAAGTGGGCTTCCCGGACTGAACAGCTGTTTCATTCTGCGATAGAGTAGGCTTGGTATCCTCCTTAGCGTCCTGAGCAGCTGCCGTCTTGGAGATGGGCACCTCGTCGATGGTGTAAGGGACGTCGAGCGGGTGAGCCGCGGCAGTCGGAACAACAGAAGCCGTGGCAGGAGGAGCAGCGGCAGCAGCAGGTTGCTGGACTGGGTTTGTGCGCTCCATTGCCTGCTTCTTCATGCTCAGGATGTCCGTTCCGATGGGAGGAGCCAGCACGGACGGAGCTGGGGCCGCGGCGGGTGGAAGGCTTGCCGGGGTAGTCGCGGGACTCGCGTTGACCGAAGCGGCACGAGACAGTGGCTTGGTGGAGGTCGAAGCGATGCTTGCGTTGGACGGCGTTTTCCTGATCGAGGATGCAGGGCTCTCTTGCGCCCGGTCCTCGTCGATGCTTGAACCACGGCTGTGATTGGCCTTGACAGCGGCGAGCGTTGACTTTGGATGGAGAATGGCCTTGGCGGCCTTGGAAGCCTTTCCAGACTTGGAGGATTTGGTGGGCGGCATGTTGACGAATCTAGATGGAGCCAGAAGTGGAGCCTGTATATGGATGTGACGGGGCGGATGAGGCCAGGGCGAAGCGAAAATCGAAGCACTTCTAGAGCAAGGAGCGAGTCGACAGAGCAGCGAGGATGCTGCTGGCTTCAGCATGCAAGGATTGATGTTGGATGGTGGTGCGGTGGTACGGATGAGTGGAGAAGGGGGAGGAAGCGAAAGTTCCGGCTAGGTTGGCTCAGCAGCCGTGCCATCGCCGGAAGTTTTGGGCCAGGCTGTGCCTCTCTCTCTCTTTCGCCCTCTCGGAAGCGCCGGCTCGACAAAGTGCCGAATGCGAATCACGAATCTGCGGTGCCCCGCTGGTGGAGGCGCGTCGGATCATCCCCTCGCTATTTTGGGCCGCCTGTGAAACATCCCGAGCCCCGATCGAGAGAGTGGATCGAGATCGCAAGTCATTTGCTCTAACATTTTTTTTACGCTTTCCGCGTCCCGAGATTGCCTTTGCGCACGGTTGTTCGGGCCGACTATGCGAAAGGCCGCTTCTCGCACACTCCAATCTTCCGCTTCTCGAAGATCCTAAGCTCATCGTCAGAACCACCAACACTCCCGCTTCTCAAAATGCTCAGGTTGAGCTCCAGCGGAGCCATTCGCTCCATCGCGTCGCCAAGCTCCCTTGTCTCGCGTCAGCACGGCATTCGCTGCCTCTCCATCTCGACACCAAATCGTTCGAGCACCAAGGATCTGCAAAAGCCGCTCGCATTCGCCTTTGATATCGACGGCGTACTCAAAGCAGGACCCATCGTCCTCCCAGAAGCGAAGCGCGCTCTTCAAATACTGGAGGGAAACAACCCGCGCAATCAAAAGATCCCCTACATCTTCATCACCAACGGCGGCGGCAAACATGAGTCGGCTCGCGCCAAGGACCTCGCCAGAGAGCTCGAGGTGCCAGTCACCCCGGAACAGGTCATCCAGGCGCACACCGTCATGAAGTCGCTCGTTTCCCTCTACGCCGACAGACCCATCCTCATGGTTGGTGGTCCCGAAACGCCACCCAACGCTGCTAGAGAGGTCATGCAGAGCTATGGCTTCAACAACGTCTACACAACCCTCGATCTCCACGCACATGCTCCTGCTGCCTGGCCTTTCTCCACAGTCCACCCGGATCAGCTGCCATATGTCAGAGTAAGTTCTGCTACTCCTCTCGACTCTCGACCGCATTTCGTACCCGCATCGGCACAATCACTAACGCTCGACCCTCGCGTATGATCATATAGAGAGACGACTTCTCCAAGGTTCAGTTTGCCGCCCTCCTCGTCTTTCACGACAGCAGAGAGTGGGGCAGGGATACACAGATCATCATCGACATCCTCAGATCACACAACGGCGTCTTTGGCACAGAGCATCCGCCTTCAGAGCCGCTCCCCGAAAAGCAGATCCCCATCTACTTTTCCCACGGCGACTTGCGTGAGTCCTTCGTCCGGCCAGCCATACTTTCTCCACCTTTCTCTGTCTAGCAGTCTGACCGCTTCCCCGCATCCGCACTCTGCACAGTTTGGGGAAACGACCACAGCGTCGTACGCTTCGGTCAAGGTGCCTTCCGCCTCGCTATCGAGAATGTTTACAAGGTAAGCCAACGTCTTTGACGACATCCAATTACGGAATCGTGTGTTGACAATCATTGCTCCCCACAGCACACGACTGGACGCGAGATGGAATCGACCGTGTTCGGCAAGCCGTATCGCATCACGTACGACTATGCCAACGAACTGCTGCGCCAACACCTTATCAGCATGGCACCCGCATCCTCCGACACTGCCGAAGCCGCCAAGCTCGTAGGGCCATCGGTCTGGATGGTGGGCGACAACACCGAGAGCGACATCAAGGGCGCAGTCGACTTTGGCTGGTCGTCTGCGCTCGTACGCACAGGCGTCTACAAAGACCACAACGGCCCACCCAACTACACTCCCACCATCCTCGTCGACAATGTGGAGCAGGCCGTCATTCAGGCCATTCAGAGGGAGTGGAAGATCTGAAGCCACTTCATCCGTCCGCCTTCACGAGGCTCACATCTGCAATAGAAACGTAAAGACTGTGGATTGCATCGGTCAACTTGTTGCAGAGCGCGACACGCAAGATGCTTTAGGTAAACATGGATGCCCGTGACTCAGAACGCCAAGGATCAACGAAAGGGAAGGTATCTACACGAGGAGATGGTGTATGCGAGGGGCGCACATGTCGACAAGGAGGGACTCGTATCGGTCCGCAACATCTCGTCGATATCGGAGATGAGCACCAGGGGGGGAATTGTTTGGATCTCTTGGGATTTGCATTAAGATCGGTCACGCTTCCAGTAGATCTGGCCGTTGGAACTGCCGTCTCCGACGCTGTGACCCGTGTTGCCCAGCACAATGTTGCCGTTGCCCTGGCCGTTGCCAGAAGTGTTGCTGCCGACGCTGGAGCCGTTGCCGACAATGACATTGCCGTTGCCGTTGCCATTGCCACCGCCAGAAGAGTTGTTGCCGTTGTTCGAGCCAGCAGTGTTGCCGTTGCCAATAACAATGTTGCCGTTGCCGTTACCATCACCCGTAGCGCCTCCGCCCGAGTTGTTGTTGCCATTGTTGGAGCCAACGGTGTTGCCACTGCCAATGACCGCGTTGCCGTTGCCGTTGCCAGTGCCCGTGCCGTTGGAAGCAGTGTTGCCGTTACCGTTGCCAGAGCCCGTGACGTTGCCGGAGCCCGAAACACTGTTGCTGTTGCCGTTGTTGTTGCCAGTTCCGGACGAGGCGGTGTTGTAGTTGCCGTTGCCATTGCCAACTCCACTGCCAGAGTTGTTGTTGCCGTTGCCGTTGCCGTTAAGGGTTGATGGGCTGCCGCTGTTGCCATTGCCGTTGTTGTTGCCGCTTCCGACACCAGTGTTGCCGTTGCCGTTGTTGTTGCCGGACAGGGTGCCACTGTTGCCGTTGCCGTTGTTGTTGCCGTTGCTGTAGCCCCGGTTGTCGTTGCCGTTGTTGTTGCCGTTGGCGATGCCGGTGTTTCCGTTACCGTTGGCGTTGCCGCTCAGCTTGCCCCCGTTGTCGTTGCCGTTGCTGTTGCCGTTGTAGGAGCCGTAGTTGCCGTTGCCGTTGCCGTTGGCGTTCTGCTTGCCGACGTTGCCATTGGCGTTGTCGTTGCCGTTGGTGTAGCCCGTGTTACCGTTGCCATTGCCATTGGCGCTACCGCTTCCAACATTACCATTGGCATTGTTGTTGCCGTTCGTCTGGCCAGTGTTTCCATTACCGTTGCCGTTGGCGTTCGAGATGCCACCGTTCTCGTTGCCGTTGACGTTTCCGTTGTTGACACCAGAGTTGTTGTTGCCGTTGCCGTTACCCTGCGCAGTGCCCACGTTGGCGTTGCCGTTCGTGTTTCCGTCGTAGGAGCCAGAGTTGTTGTTGCCGTTGACGTTGCCCTGGCCGAAGCCAGAGTTGTTGTTGCCGTTGGTGTTGCCATTCTGGGTGCCGCCGGTGTTCGTGTTTCCGTTGCCGTTGCCGCTGAGCGAGCCACCGTTCAAGTTTCCGTTGTTGTTTCCAGAATACGAGGCGGTGTTGCCGTTGCCATTGACGTTTCCGTTAGAAGTGGGGGTGTAGGTGGAAGGCGACGAGCCGGTTCGCTGCTGCGAAGAGGTAGACGATGTGGACGAGCTGGTTCGCTGCTGCGAAGAGGTGGATGATGTGGACGAGGACTGCGACGAGGACTGCGACGAGGCAGTCGGCCACGAAGGGAACGACGTGAAAAAGGTGTTGCTTCTCGAGGACCACCAGGAACCCGAGTTGATGCCTCTTGGTGAGAGCGCTCGGAAGCTGTCGTCCGAGGAGATGGTCGGAAGCGCCGACGCCGAAGAGGCGGAAAGGGCCAGAATGGCCACGGTCATCTGCTTGGAGACCTTCATGGCTGCTGACACTGCTCGATGTGAGGCTGGCTAGAGGCTGAGAAATGAGTAGAATATGGTCTTATGTGCTGCTAGTTGGTGCCATGGAGAGGCACTCGGATGATTCTCGAGCAGAATAGAATACAATGAGGTGGAGGAAGAGACGAAATGGGGTGCCGAGGGAGCTGATCCGATGGTCGAGATGATATATGTGTATGCTCTGACGCTTGGAACAGTGCTTGGGAACGGACACGGCGAACCGCTGCAGCACCGGTCGGCACGAAGGCCCATCGGAGCTTGGAGCGGAGGTGAGCCAACGACGTGGGCGGAGCTTGCCCTTCAAGAGTAGAGCGTTTCTCCGAGCTGTATGGCAGGGAACGCAGGGAAATGCAATAGCCAGCCTTAGGCTCAGCTGCCACATCGTTTCATTTCAGCACGCTTAGACACGGAGGGCCGCATAAACACATGCATGAAAGCATGCGTCGTACGGACGGCACCAAAGGACGGGTACCTCAAGCACGGAATCAGCATGATTGTTGCGCGAAGCGCCATGCGGAGAGACGGCGGGAAGGCGACGGGGAGGCAAAGGGGAGCTGCATAACGGCTTGCATGCCTTGACTCGACCAGTCAGTCCATCTGGCCGAGATGCGCAGCATAGGATCTGCGCCCTTGATTCGGGTTGATCGTTGGCACTAGGCGTAAAGGGGGTTGAGCAAATTGATTCACCGTACCGCCTCGACCGTGACCTTGGAGAGGCGCAGGCAGAGACAGCAGGACATGCGGGGATGCGCAGCGGGGAGCCTCCCGAATTTTTTTGCGGGGAGCTTCATGCTTCCAGTTGCAGATCCGTTCGAATACAACTTTGAGGCGTTTTCGCTCTCGCCATTTGAATTTCCGCCTCGTCACTTCGAGAGTCGGAAATACGATCAATACAATTTAAGCAAGGCCACGGCTGTCAAGCATGGCGGCGCCTGCCAAGTGCCCCTGCTACCACCACCCGCCACGACTGCACGGACATAGACAAGCTCCTCGGCGCGAATCGGCACGGCTTCAGGGGCCCGGATTGCCGCCGTCGTTGCCGTTTTACTTCTTTGTCTTGCTGACAGCCTCAAAGAGCCCACGTCTTCTTACCGCTTCCCATTTTTCGAAACTTGTCTTGTCTGAGCTTGGTGTAGAAGCGAGCTCAGCAGCCATGCCAGGTCCCTGCATGGGCATGTGCATTGAGGGTTACAGGGCAAGACTCATCGATCTATCCTCGGTCCACTGAGGTGTACCCCTGTCTCACCATCACGTTCGGCACGTTCGGCATCACAAGCACGCATGCCGAGTCTGCACGCTCTTCGCGAGCATTTGGCAACCATCCCGGCTCCAATCGGTACAGCGTGAGATGCAGAGATACTTCTTTGCTCGGCACATGCTTGGCAAGCCACTCGATGGTCCCGGCATCTATCCAAACAGGATGCTGTGGCGGCATGGGTTTCGGCACGGCTACCCGCGTCGTTTGTAGGCTCTTGGGACTGAAATCCGCATGGTCGCTGGATAATCAGCACCTTTCCTCTCACGGTATCTCGCCCTGCACTCCCCTTCCCATAAGCCATCGAGCATTGTACTCCAGCCAAGGCAGTTGGAAGAGTAGACTACTTCCACCTTCTCGCACGCGCTGCCAAGGAATTCCCGGGTTTGGTATCCTGTCAGTCCCATGTGATCTCGAGAGAGTCAATCCGGTGACTTCGTCGGCGATGCCACATGCTGGATGGAACAGTGCCCTCGTTTGCAACACCTTTTAGTCTCGCGGGACGCTTCCGAGACGCGCGCCTTTTCCCGGGGGTCACGACGGCTTTTGTCAACCGATTAGAGAGCACATTTGCTCTGTGCGTTGTTCTTCTCAGCAATCTGTGCTTGCAGCTGAGCAGGTTTTGAGATCTGTGTGTGCTTTCAGCCACTCAGTGCTGACATCGACCTCATTCTACCTGGCATCCAGAGCTCCACCTAGAACAGGCTGACCGCGGTTCAGGGTCCTCTTTTGCTGTCATTGCTTGTCAATACATGTCGACCCCCTCATTCCGGTTTCACACGGCATCGGAGTGAAGACAAATGAGACATTTCGGGGACCTCCTTTATCCAGTCGCCTGTCCCTAGCCGGCCGTCTCTTCACCATCGAGACCAAGTTCAATAACGCTCTTTTCCCGATCTGGCTGTTCCTCTCCGCTGACCAAGCCGGGTCCGAGGATTCGGTCCGGCTTGCTCAACCACTATAGTCGCAGCATGCATAAAGTGACTGTAACCACATGTCACAATTAAAACCGAGATCACGTTGCTCCTTGACTCCTCATTGTCCTGTCCCAGAAAATGACGCTTTATTTAGTCCGCGCCAAGTAATCCGGCTCCTCTGGTACAATTGTGTCGAACATTCAATGACATCGCTCTGATCTAGGGTTGTCCTTGACCGGATCCGAGCGGAGATTGAGAGCAGGAAGGATGGCGCATGGCATTCTCTGTAGCTTCGGACCACCACCCACACTCATCGGCCCAGAGCTTCCCGATGGCCAATCGTTCAGCCAATACGCAGCCGATATACAGCCGATTGCTATGGTCCAGCAGAAACGATGACCGAGCTTACGGGGTATCGCGATTGGCTTTGAACGCCTGATTCATGGTCTTCGAATGATTTAGATTGCCGATGCACATGCTATGCATTTCAGCTGTGCGGTGGTGCTATCGTTAGCATCAAGCCTGCCCGCGAATCTATATTGGCTGCCTTCAGCAGGAAAAGCGCTCTTGTACAATCTCAGCAAGGACAAGAGCTACGAGCTTTGTATCTCAGCGCACACGGACGCCTCGTGGTTGAATAGATGACAATATAACCATTGATTAGGACCTTGAAGTCAGGCACGATGGAGCAGCTGATGAAGTCTCCAAGGACCGCGGGTATCTAAGGTGGAATGCATGTACAGATGAGTTGGCTAGGATCAGGTGCGGAAGAAGTGGAAGACGCCACGAGCAAACGTGAGCGAGGCGTCATCGACAACTCTGGACCACACATCGCATGCCAGCACGGAGAGCGGTACCATCGAGAAGAAGAGGGCCGCAGTGATCTTTGCTGGGCTCGTCCAGCCAAGGCTCTCGGTGAGGTGGCTGTAGAAGAGGCTGCCAAGGCTGAGCATGACGGTGCCCGAAATCATGGCGATCGAAAAGCCCAGACGGCCGAAGTAGGTGAGGACTCGAGCCGAGAAGAAACGCTGCAGCGCCGGGCTGAGCTCGACGAGGACAAGCAGACCGGTGGCAAGGAACCAGTCATCCCATCGCGGGTAGGCAATGTTGTTGTAGTCCCAGTGGCGGTTGAGCGTACCGGTGTTGAGGTCGATGTGACCGATGTAGTCGTTGTAGAACATCGATGGGAATGCGGCGATCCAAAGGTACTTGAACAGCACACCGAGTACGATGAAGATGGTGGGGATGAGCTTGGGGTTGAGGAACTTGGTCCTGGCAGAGTTGAGCGGGATTCCCTCAGCGGGGATAAGCTGCAAGTAGACAGTCGAGTACTCGGCGATGGCAAGACCCGTAAGTGTGTACCACGACCAACGACCCATCCAGGCGGAGAGGATGATAAAGGTGACCAGACCGATGTTTTTCCAGCGGAAGATGGTGAAGGGAAGCACCCATGCGTACACCATCAAGACGTAGGTCTGCTGGAATACGACCGAGGTGAACCACATGATGCCACCGGGAGGCATGTACGTGCTCGCGACCGAGGTGGTGTACGCGTAAGGAGCAAAGACGAACGAAACGACGGTGTTGACGTAGACGACGGTCGACTCCCACACCTTAGGAGGCTGGGCGAGCGGGTTGTTGAGCTTGTCTGCCATCTGACTGGCATACTTGAAGCCGCCGAGAACGGCCACCACAGAAGTGAGAGCAAGTGCGATGGCGAGCGGCAGGATAAGTCGGAATGGGCGGCGGAAGCCGGGACCTGCAAGCGTGAGACCATCCCTCCTCTCGAGGAAGGTCTGCAGGCCGACACGTCCCATGAGGATGATGTACATGTTGGCCTGGAAGCTTCCGTTAAACATGATGGGGCTGAGCACCTTGCGCAGCACGTTCATCCATGCGGGGCAAGTCTTGGTGAACTCGGCGGGGAAGGTGCCATCCATATCGCGATCCGTGACAACAGCAGGAGCGAAGAGGCGGAAGAAGACCCAGAGCAGTGTCTGGAATGCGACGAGACCGCGGATACCCTCGAGATATGGAATGCGCTGCTTGCGCTTGCGGCCGACGTCTGCGTCCTCGTTTGCAAGGAAAGGCTTGGGCGTCACATCGAAGCGCGCATCACCCTTGAGGATGGTGTATCCGCGCTCGTCGGTCTCGGGAGCATAGGACTTGTCGACACCGGCGGAAGCATCGACGAAGACAGGGAGGTGCAACGGCTTGAGCGCGCTCGCTCGCTTGGATGCGTCCGTCATTTTCGGGGATACCTTGCTTGCGGATGTGTTTCCACGGAAACTTTTGCGTGCTCCAGAGGATTGAGGATTGAGGGAAGGACGAGTTGGAGCGAGTGAGCTGAAGAAGAGAAGGGTGGTGGGTTCAAGCTCTGGTGGCGATACGGGCACAAGAGGTTTATATGGCGAGGGCGGTCTGAGCGAAGAGTCTCGCGCAGAAGAACTTAGACCGAGTCGGAGGCGGCCTACAGCCCGTGCGGCTGGTTGGTGCGCACCCGTGGAGTGGAGGGCAGCGTTGGCGCCATCTGGCCGACGGTGAGTTGCGTCAGAGACATCGCGACATGGATGCGGCCACCGGAAGGGTGGAGCTTATTTTGCGAGACGTCGGCGATACAAACGTGAGCTAGGCTTGGACGCAACCGGACAAGCAAAGCCTTGCGGCAGAGTACCAGAGTACCAGAGCGGAACCACCCTTGCGCTGCGAGCGGGATCTGCAAGTGTACCGGGGACAGATCAGCTAGCGCACTGGATACAGTGTGTAGCAACCGGACGCCTGAGGGCAAATCGACAGAGTGTCTCTCCACCGGCGTGCCACTGCTGCAAGCGGAGAGGCACCACGGTGGCGCCTTTTCTTGTGCGGGCCCAGGTGCCTGGTCAGAAAAAGGCGCTTAGCGGAGATTACACCTGGGCGTTAAACGCTTGGCGGCTGTCAAACCGCGTCTAGACTCCGCGTCCAGTCTGCGCTCCGGCCACAGATCCTGGACGGAAGCGGAACGCGAGCGCGAAGCCGCAAATTTAAAAGATTAAAAAAATCATTTCTAATTACATTTATCTGTTGAATTGAACGTCCTTTTTCCTTGAATTCGACTGCGAGCAGACGGTCGACGCCGTGTTTGAGACGTTGGTCGAAGCCCGAAACTAGGCTCGCCGCATTTCCTGCGCGCTATCGTCCAGCGGCAACGCAGCCCTCCGTCGAGTCGGATATCGGGAGCCTCCATAGCAAGATCATGCAGCAGAAAGGGGCACGACCGGGTCTGAACTTGAGAGTTTTGCTCTCCATCCGCAGAACCCCGTTTCTGTCGGTAAGAAGTGAGAAATTGTGTTGTCTGCTAATGCGGCCACTGCCTCACTCTCGTGTATGCTGGCGAGGGGTTGGATGACTTAGCGGGGCCGTCAGCGGCGTCGGCACCTGTCTCGCCTCGCCTCGACGCGTTGCAAGCACACGGCTCGCAGTGTGGAGGCTTTGGTGGTCTCCGCACAATGCTTGGCCTGCCATCGGACGCTCGCACTACTGTGGCGGGGCTGATGCATGGGCTTGAGAGGTCTCATTAGACCCCGGGGTTCCTGTCCACCAAGCTTGTTGTGCGATTCTGCTGCGCAGAGGTGAAGAGCCTAAACCTGCCACTTGCGGTTGCTGAGACATATGCAACCGCGCGGACTGCCTATTGTATTCGCGGCTGAAACCTGAATACACCGCAGCAATCACCGCGATGAAGCTTGGCTAGAAGTCCAGCCACGGTGGTGAGACATGCGTCGTCTGGACGCGCGGGCACTCGCTGCATGCAGGCACTGCCGAATCGACTCCAAGCGCCGTCAGCCCGCCTCGCGACGTGGGCTCTGATGCCCGAAATGGCGCGAAAAATCTCTGGGCGCCAGGCCTCGACCTGCGTGTTGCTGCAGGCACAGCAGATCATTGCATTTTCTTTTATTTTTCGCAATTTGCATCCAAAAGGCATTCCGCTACAGTGGGCAGTGTGTCAGAACCGGGCTTCCAATCGGGACTATAGCACGGCTACGGCAATTGCCCCCGGACATCCCTTCAAAGGTTGAGCTGTAGGCGGTCCACCTTGTTGCAGAGGCCATCGACAGCTGTTGATACCACAGAAACAGTTCCATCACCGAGATGCCAACAGCGCGAGTGACTGCTTCGGACAGACAGAGGCTGCTGCGGGCTTGCTTCCAGTGTCGGTGAACAGATTCGCTGCGTGGATCAGCTGTGATCGCTGATCGACGAAAGATCCCTCTGACACTCTGTGACAGGCAAGTCCTTATCTTAATGGCTCAATGATCAACCCGAAACGATGTCGTGTCAATCGGCTTGAGCAGGCCACGTCAAATCGCCTACATGCTTCCTGAGCAGGCCTTCTTCGACATACAGTACGTGCAGGAGTCCTCTACTACTGGGTACGCTGCCATTCTTGCGCTCTCTGTCCTGTATGGAAGCAGGAGAAGCACATAATGTTGCCTCAAGATGCGACACCCATCAGGAGGGATTCGTTTCAGGCCTGAGCTAGGCGAATTCACTACGTGCGACACCAGAGAATGATCGCAACTCGTCCCACACGGTGAGGGAGCTGCAAGGTAGAGCGACCGTACTTTGCCCCCCTCCCGTTCCGATGGTTCCAGGTAAGGCGATCTAGTGCACACATTGGTCCGCCGACAGTCAAACGGCAGACTAAGGCTTTAACGTGAAAAAACGCCAAGAACTCCCTTTGCGCGGCAATCAAAGATAGCAAGATTCACTCCGAGTCTCCCGATTTGTTTGACAGGAGACACGCTCTGAATATACAAGCTGCGTGACCCCTACAAGGCTGCCGATGAGGATGGAGGCCACTCGACTCACGGGTAGCAAGATAAGGACAGATGCACAGTTCGCCATGGGGCGCTGAGCTTGGGGCCGAACGATGCATCACTCATCGTCCTGTCCTAGTGTGAAAATCAGCACATCCTGCGCTCTCTGTCACCACAGATCATCTGTCCTGGCTCTTGAATGACACTCAAGACAGCTGCAGCTTCCCGTCACGTTCCGAGGTCTTTTCGGACCGGGCAATCGTCGCTGGGCAGTGTGCAGCCCCACCTTTCTTCCATCCGATATCGGATGCGGAAACGGACGCGAGGGTCTGGACCCGCTCGTCCCGCCACTTCGAAAAAAAAAAATCGGGGCCGCGTTAGCCCGAGACCTGACGCCACCCCTCGCCGTTCTGTGCCTTGCCCGATTTGAACAATTTCCCCACGCCCCGGTTCTGTGTCCAGCCTTGGACGACGATGAGTGTGGTCATCGTCCGACGCTTTGCGTCTCCTTCGATCAACCGGCGGGTTTTGCATCGATCTACTATGCGAAGAGTCTCTGAACTTTGCTTCCGGTGGGACAGGATAGCCACATGCCAGTTTGCTTTCTGCCGACTGTACTGCTGTACCATATATGGTTGCTCAGCGATCCGAAACTGCGTCTTTTTGTGGTCTTTTTATTTCCACGACTTTTACACAGTGAATATTGCATCCTATCTCAAGGGCATTTCTGTCAAGTGCCGATCGACTGAACGCAGATCTCGGACGGCTGCTCCAAGCCTCATGTCAATTCAGACAGGCGCTGTTGCCATTCAAAGGACCAGTCGCTGGCAGCAATGGGATTCAAGGGGATTCGACTCGCTCTGCCGTCTCTATAGTTTGCTCATGCTTTCACGGAGCCATTTTCGACCCTGAAGATCTGTTGACATGCTAAGCATCGGCTGTGCACTAGTCTGCTTCTGAGGACGACAAAGCTGAGCAGCACAGCTACAGCGCCTTGAGTCTGATTGTGAAGCTCGGCCATCGCAAGGCTGGCCGGAGGCGACCATCGTTTGCGCTGAACATACGCATGCGTGCCAGTTTGCTTCTTTCGGTCTGCCGTTGGACGCTGAGCTCGAACACTGTCAGCGCGCCTGGGCGGAGTTGTAGCTTCGAGCCGCCACAGAACCATCGAAGCCGCTGCTCGCGGTGCGATTGTTTTGAAACTCAGCGCGACAGTTCGCGCCCATTCCAGACTTCGACAAACAGCTCTGCGTTTGGGCACCACCGAGGAGCCCGAGCCGCCGAGCAGAGCGATGAATTGCTGAATTAACCGGACGGTCTCTCGGTCGCACGTGTCCCCTCATGCAAGCTGCTCTGCGCCAAATGCGTCTGGCGCTTGGCGGGGCTGAACTGTGTCACCACCTTCGAAGCGAGAGACCCGAACCTGGGAAACGACTCGTCCTCCCCTCTCTCAACGCCATGGATCAGAATAGGCAGGTCAGCCCCAGATACTCCACACTTGCGGACTTTGACGAGAGCGCAAAGGAGTCAGTCTTTCTCCTGCTTGAATGCGACTGTCAGCCAAGTTCAGTCGAGCTCATCAATCGAAGAAGGCGTCAAATTGCTGAGGACCAGAGTTAGCAAGCTTTCCAGCCCCCTTGCCTTCTCCGGCAAGTGACTGTCGGGCAGTGAAATTGGATCATCTCTTTCCGCTAGCGTAGAAGCGATCAGACAAGATGCAAAGCCTGATCGTCAGGATGAAGAGAAGATAACAGCGAAAGAGAGTTGGTGTCGTTTCTACGCCAAACATCGACTCACCGCTGCAGGTACTGGCCGCGTTCTGCGACCTCGCTTAGAGCGCGTGGGAGGTCCACACAGCGTGCCTGCATCCGACGGTTTGTCCTCTCCTCACCCGAGAGCTGCTTTCCACGGGGTGCGAACCGGTCGTTCGCAAACGTCGTCTGCATTGGATCAGCGAGAGCTGGTCGAATGTGAAAGACTATGAATTCTCGTAAAAGCTCGTTGGCGTGGGCTGATGCCGCGATCATGGCCTGCTGCAAGAGAGCAGATACCGTGCTAGCCATGGTCCCGAGGCCGAACCAACACGAAAAGCGGCCTCGGCATCCTATCTTTCATGCCCTATCAACAGCTATTGCATGCATCAATGACTATCGCATTGTTCGAGCTGTATACAGTACAAGAGCAAACGTTGAAAGTCGAGGCGGCGATCACGGTAAAATTCGCACGTAGATCAGGCAGCTGCATTCGATGGTTGTGACGGCTCCCAGAGCGGAGGTTGTGCGGAGCAGGCGATTTTTCGATCATTTTCCAATTCATTTTGGAAAAATGAATAATAATAAAAAATCAGTCAAGCAACGTGGCTGTTTTACAGTAGATGGCTGATGCCGTGCAGCAGTGTATGTGGCCGTCCGAGACATCGGTGGCCAGTCTAAAACCGGCCGCATTTTTTGGAACACCGACGCGGCTTGCCAACGCGCTGAGCGGCTGCACGCCTCGTTGCTGGAGGTCTGGCCTGAGCAGCAATGTCCGCTGCATGCGTAGCGTTGGTGTCAGAGGATCTTCACTCGATTGACGCATGCCGGATCGCCGTGCCCGTTGCTTCAAGCTGTCGTGCGTATGCTGCTCCGATTCGCGAGCTAATCGCCCTCGCGCTAGAGTAGCTGTTTACGAGCGATGCAGCACCGAGCATCAGCGGATTTTTGGGAACCAACCAGCGAAATCGTTCTGCGCACCCAATGCTAGGGCTGATGGGCTTGGTGACGATCTATTTTGCTCAAAGCATTCAGACTCGACGCAGGCACAGCGAGGGTACATGTGAAGTCGGAATCGGCAGTCTGATTGAATTGGTTTTTAAAATCCATTTTCGAAAAAAGTTGGCTTCGAGGTCGCAGTGGGCGCTTCGGATTCTGCTTCCGCTCCGACTGCATCCCTGCGCTAAGCGAGACATCTGACAGAAACGCCGTTTTTGGGCTGCACGACCGTTAACCGCTTGCAGCCGTGGCGCCTGTCGGCCTCTAAAATTCCCTGAGACACTTGGAGCTTCGAGCCCCATCTCGACCAGCCACACGGCCCGCCTCACACACGCATCCATACGCCCCACATCTCGACCACTCGTTTCGGCATCTGGTCCACTGCCACACCCAACCAGCACACACCCCAGCCACCTGGTGGCGATACCTGACACCTCAATCTCTTGCGCTTAGTCGGGGTTCCACGCTGACTCTTGCGAGACGGCGTTTCGCCTCCGCGGTCTCTAAGCTAGCTGGCCCTTCCAAGATGGCAGACCTCTCCCCTTCCTCGCTCCCGCATCCTGCCACTCATGCCCTACCCGACACGGCTCTCCCACGCTGCCCACTTTCCCTCACACATTTTCTCAGACCGTCAACCGCCGTGTCTTGAGTTGTAGCGATGGGCTCCTATCCGAGCACCACCCATGACATGGCTGCGACATATAATACCAGAACCGGTCCTTTCAAACAACCGTCCATTCCCTTTCATCATACAGCGTTCCCATCCTCCGCCATCTCTTAGGCCTTCCCGCCTCCTCGCTTGCTTGCTTCGCTTGCTTTGCTTTGCAACAAAGTCTCCCGTGCGCCACCCAGCTTCTACACTTCCTACCATATAAGGCACAGGCACCGCAGGCGGTCACTTGTCCACTTCCCCCGACGTCGACCACATTTATCCACCCCCCTCCGCTTTAACACAATGTCGAACTACTCCCAAGAGTCCGTTTCGCCTCGCTCGCAGGCGTTCAACGAGTCAATCTTCTCGAGCCCCAACTCTTTCTACACCGAGTCGGAACGCTCCGTCTCGACTCACAGCGCATACTCGGACGATGAGGAGCCCGTGATCCGCATCATTGCCCCTCAGGCCAAGCACGCTCTGCGCGGCTCTCATCAGGTCAATCAAGAGCACAACGCCCTCGGGTTTACCGACATCGACTACCTCAATGACGCCCTCAAACTCGACCCCTACAGCCGCGCTAACAACGACGACTCTGCGCTTGACGAGCTTATCGACCTCTACCAGACGAACCTGGCAGCGACTGTGCGAGGACCCCTTCACCCTTCGGCTCGTGCCGCCAAGGTCGACTCGATCGGCGAAGAAGATCAAGTCGAGCTGGTCGACGAGCAGCCGCGATACACGCGCGCTGAGAAGGGCAAGTCGATCGAGTCGGTCGACTCTGACACGCGCTTCTCCTCTTCCGCACCCTCTTCCTCCGAGACCAGCAGCCTGTCTGGAGGTGCCTGCCCTCTTCCCTCTTCCGGCCTGACCCGCGATGACATCGTTTTCCGCGTCTCCACCCTCACCAAGGACCCGCCTTCTCTTGTCGAGGCTCAGTCCACTCTTGCTCAGGAGTTCCCCTCCCTTGCCGAGCCTCCGGCGCGCATGTTTGGCGAGGACGGCACTCCGCTGCCTCCCACCAAGAAGGAGGAGATTTCTGCAGCCGAGCGAAAGGCACGACAGGATGCACTCAAGGTCGAGCTCAAGGGCAGCAAGGTCCACTCGCTCGTCAAGGCCGTCATCGTGCTCGAAAGCCGATCCACCGTCTGGAAGAAGGTCTCGTCTCTTCCCAAGAGGAGCTCGGAAGCTACCCCACTTCCTCTGCTCCCTGAGCTGCCTAACCCTTGGGACCTCGAGATCACCCACGAGGGTCTTGACATCAGCACCATCCAGAGCAAGACGCGCAAGTTCCTTGAGCTGCCCCGCAGCAACACCTGTGGTGCTTGCCGCAAGTGCTCCGGCTCGGGTAACGAGACGTGCCGCACCTGCCGCGGCGAGGCGGGCAACGAGTGCTTCTGGTGCTCGGGCTCTGGCATGCAAAAGGGCCGCCGCCGCTGCGGTCGTTGCCAGGGACAGGGCAAGCTCAGCTGCATGGCTTGCGAGGGCAAGAAGGCTTCCACTTGCCGCTCTTGCGACGGTGCTGGATGCGGCGAATACACGGCGTTTGTCGAGGTCAAGATGCGCCGCATCGAGGTCCCCGCCGTCTCGGTCGCAGATCTCCTTGGCTCGTCTCAAGCTGCTGCCGCTGCCGCTCGCCCGGACATCATCAAGGCTGCTGCAGTTGACATGCTTTGGGAGCTCGTCAAGATGCTCGCCACCAAGGCCAGCGTCAAGGCTAAGCGCCCCTACCTGCCTGTCTCGGCTGTATGCACTTGGGAGAAGAGTGTCTCCTACCTCGCCCAGGTCACCTCGCTCCAGGCGGCCAAGTTCAAGGCTGGCTCCAAGCAGCCCTTCCGCCCCGAGGGCCTCACTCGATCGGTGCCCACCAAGACGCGATACTTCTCGCTTCCCACCGACCCTGCTCTTTCGATCGCCGAGCTCACCCTCGACCAGTTCGTCAAGCAGAACATCCCCGAGAAGCACGTCGTCGAGGTGGGTCCCGCCACGGGTGTGCACAATGTCTCGCGCCGCCTCTCGTGCATGCTTCTCGGTGACGTCTCGGCTCCATCGACACCACAGCTCTCCTCCACCTCGGGATCGCCCAAGTCCTCCAGCGACTACTTTGGCGACGTCGCCGGTGCCGCCGGTGCCGTCGTCTCGGTCCCCGTCACTCCTGTCGGAGGTTCGCCGGTGTCGTCGCCTGTGATGAGGCCCAGCAGCGTTCGTCCCATGAGCCCTATGCGCGCTCCCCCTGCGCACTTCAACTCGGACGAGCTCAGGATCAAGATGCTCCGCCACTCGTCGAGCCTCTCGCGCTCCAACTTCTCGCGACCACTCACTGCTCCTGGCATCCCCATCTGAACCTCACACATCGCGCTTGTACAGTCTCCTTAGATGCTCTATTTCTCTTATTTGGTCTTCGCATTATCGAAGCAACCAACAATTTATACCTCAGTCTTGCAGCATTATCTTCTATCCATCTTTCAAGCCCGTGCGATGTTTGAGTGATTGGACGCAGCGTTGGCGGCGGAGGCGATCGAGCTCGGTCTGAAGCGGCCTAGGGATCTTTCTGTCGGTGAGCTGTCAGTGCCGCTCGACGCATCTGGAAGGTCAGCATCAGCTTTTCTCCGCCTTGCCGCCATCTTGCCGAGTCAATCTGGACGTGGGCGTCCTACTCGAAGGTTCAAGCGGAGTCAAGGTGGAATTCGCGCTCCGTCAGCGCCTGTTTCTCCTCAAACCCTGCGACGCATGCAGAAAAGCCCGGCACGATTTTCCGCAAGGAAGATTTATGTTACGCCGGCTTGTATTAGCGCCCGATGAATTTCTCGTAAATCACCAGATCTTGGGGGTCAGGATCGGGCCTCTACTATGCCTGCACGTCAAGTTCGGCATCCTCCCAACAGCCTCAAGGTCCGGAAGGACCTCTCGCACATCATCGCAGTGACAAGCGCACACAAAGCTGTCAGGATATCGATTCGAATTGATCTTACACTCGAAACAAAATGGAAAAATCGCAACAGTACAAGACGTGACGTGTACAAAGGCCTAAGGCTGGACCAGAACGTGCAACTACGGCCCTCTAAGCCTTGACAGGCTGCTCAGCCTTGGAAGGCTGCTCAACCTTGGTGGCAGACTTGGCCTTGAGGGCAGGCTCGGCCTTGAAGGTGAGGGTACCGGGGCGGAACTTGGTGAGAAGGACGTTGTCGGAGTCCAGGTAAGCCTGGCCGATGGACTTGGAGTTCTTGAGCTGCTGGTTGACAGCAAAGTTCTTGTCGTAGTCGGCCTGAGTGTACCAGTAAAGGCTGCCGGTGCGACGCAAGTGAGGGTAGGGGACGAACTTGACGGTATGGGTCTCCTTGTTGTACCTGACGAGGTCGCGACCAGCCGTGAGGTTGAACGAGCAAGGCTTGGGCACGATCGAGGTGATGTGAGGACGACGAGCAGGCACAGCGGTGGGACCGGCTCCGCCAAGGGGACCCTCCATGTTATAGCAGGTGACGTAGCCGCTGGCCTTGTCACTGGCAGGACGCAGGCGACCAAAGGCGTACTTGGCTGTCTCGGTGAAGCCGAGCGACGAGTAGTCGCACTTTTGCCACAGGAAAGTGGCGGCGCTCTTGGCCTCGTCTTCCCAGTTGGCATTGATGGGACCAGCGTAAGTGTGTCCGCGGGCGGTAGTGTTGCTATAGACCAGCTGGCCCTCGAGAATGTCAGTGCAGTTGAGCAGGGGTTGCTTGGGGGGCAGCTCGCCGGTGTGCTTCTGCAGCGACAAAGTCAGCTGGCCCTCGGGCAGCGTCTTGAGGTGCGGCGTGTAATCTGCGATGAGCTGACCGAGCTTTCCGTTGAGGTCTGGACGCTTGAGCTCGTAGTGAAGAGTGTATTTGGGCGGGCTCTTCTTCGAGATGGGCTCGTCGCTTGCACCCTTGAAGTAAGCAGTGGCGCTGTCCTCCTCCTTGCCGTTGGGGAGCCATGCAAAGGTCTGCGAGTGCACGATGTGGCCCTGCTTGTTGAACCTGCAGGGGTGCAGAGCAATCTCAGTTCCTTCGGTCTCCTTCTGAGCGAGGCTGAGACACTGAGTGGTATTGTAGGCATCGACGATGTATCCCTCGACAGCCTGACCCTTGGCCTTGGAGCCGGTCGTCTTTGAGCTGCACACGGCGTACGAGAAGAGGTGAGGAGCGCCGCCGACAACAATGTCACCAGAGTGAGTGACACCGATTGGCTGACCGCTGATCTTGAGCTCGCCCCAAGAATCGGCCTGGAGCTTGCACGCCGGCTCGGCAGCTTGGACGGAGCTCATGGCGGTCGCCAGGACCGCAACGAGCAGGGACTTCTTGAACACCATTTTTGGCGATACTAGAGGAGGAAATGGAGAGCTAGGTCGGAATGAGAGATTCTGAGAGCGATGGGGAGAAACAACGAGAGGATGGTCAGGATTGAGTCAGTCTTATACTCATGGGACCGCCTCGACCTTGCCAATCTGCGAGTCCTTGCATAGGTAGATCATTGATCAGAGCATGTTGAGCTACGGGGCTGACTTGGTGCATGTTCTCACTCGCATATGAAGCACCGGTTGCGTACCCGCCTTCAGACAAGAAAGAGGATAGCGAGAGAAAAAAAGGGGGGGGAGGGGCCTCGAGGAACCGTGCTCTCAGAGCTACTGCATTCGCAAGCGTGTCCGTGGGCCACTTAGGTGAAGCTGCTCTGTGGCCCTGGTTCGCAATGTTGATCCACCTTGACTTCATATCAGTCCAGATCGGCGCACGAGAGGAGGCGCTCAGCCCACCGGCAAAAGGCTTGGCATGTGGCGCAATGCATCTCGTTTCGCCCACCTGCCGTCGTCAAGTGGGATCGTACCTTTTTGCATCATTGTTGTACAGTAGCTCCCCCTTTTGTGTGAGGTAGGTCATGCCGTCGATCATCCACAAATTGAAGAGGCTGCCGTATGACAATATCTCCCACTCGAACTTCATGTCCAACTCCACCATGACGTGGCTTTTGGCGGACCGGAGGAGGCGCTAATTGTGGCGAACTGCAAGACGCTGTTGCCCACATGGCTTCAGTCTCAGATGAGATGTTGTCGCTCTGGAAACACTGCCTGTTCTTCTACGGGCAGGGGCAGCCGTATCCTGGCAACGAGGGTGTGATTCTTGATAGATCACGTAACAACCAAGCCGGAAAGGCGCCACCACGTACACAGCCCAAATGTCACACATCGAGGCAACTGAAGAGAGAACGGACGTCTAGAATTTTCTATGCGAGGGAGCGATCATATGAAGCTGGAAGCCGAGTTGCTCAGCTGGCCTGGAAGGTGACCTTGCCAGGAGGGTATTTGGTGAGGTTGGCGTTGGAGCTGTCGAGGTAGACCTGGCCGATTCCGGCGAAGTCCCAGATGTACTGAGTGACACCGTACTCCTGGATGTAGTCACCCTGGGTGTACCAGTACTCGGTGCCAGGCTGGGGCTGGTCGGCGGGGAAAGGAACAAAGAAGAACGAGTTGTCCTGGTTGTTGAGGCGGACGAGCTGCTCGCCAGGGGCGTTGTCAACCGAGTTCCAGCATTCCTGCACCTGAAGACCGTTGATCCACGGAGACGCAACGGGAGCGTTGTCAGAACCGCTCGTACCGTCGTCGCCGGTGTACTGGTAGCAGTTGTACTGGCCGTTGGAGAGGTCGGTGGCGGGACGCAGTCGACCGTAGGTCACGTCGGCGTTGGAAGTGAAGCCGGCGGAAGAGTAGTCGCACTGCTCAAAGATGAACTTGTCGGTGGTTCCGGCCTGTGCTTCCCAGTTGGCGTTGATAGGGCCGGAGTAGGTGTTGGATGCGGCGGTCTGGTTGTTGAAGAGGATCTGGCCGACCTTCTGGGAGGAGCACTTGATGGGCGTGGGCAGAGTCACGGAACTAGGAACGTTCTCGAGGTTAAAGTGCGCCTCAGGGATGGTGTGGGGTTGCTTGGGGCTGTAGTAAGCGATGAGATCGGTGTAGACGTTTCCGTCGTTGCGGAGATTGTAGGCAGAGTGGCCGGTGCTGTTGACAAAGCTGGTCGACTCGCCGTTGAAGTAGAGCTTGGCGTAGTTGTTGACGTAATCCTGGTTCCAAGCGAAGTTCTGGGTGGAGTCGGCGTGATCCGAGTCGAGCTTGCAGTCCTGGAAAGAGAAGGTGGCGCCAGTTTGGTCGAGTGCGCTGACGGTGAGACACTGCGACTCGTCGAATGCGTTGACGACGTAGCCGATGGTGTCAGTGGTGTAGCCCCTGGGGTCCTCGTTCTGGGTCTGGCAAACACCGGCCCTGAACCGCTGAGGCTGACCGCCGACAACGAGCTTGCCGTCCTCGCCGAGGCTCAGCGCAGCACCATCGATGGTGATGGAGCCGGCATAAGTCCCAACCTTGCAGGTGGTATCGCGCTTGAGGGGAGCGGCCTTGACAGCTGCTGCGGCGAGCAGAGCCGAGAGGAGGAGCGCCTTGGGGAAAGCCATTGTGCTGCTTATTGGATGTTGGGAGTTGCTTGTAGGAAGGCGGGTATGAGTGATTGAAGGACTGAGATGTGATGGGTTTGCTGATGAAGATGGTATCATCGACGGCCGAATCGAGGCTGCTTTATACCTTGTTGGTCGCAAGTTGACCAAGTCTGTTGCGAAGGTACGTTGCTGCGTGTGATGTTCGTGCAAGCTTGTATGATTGCCGGACAAGCAAACGCCGGAGGAAACGGCCGTGATGTGGAACAAGTGTGCACTGTGCGATGTCTGCCACTGTGGCAAGGAGGCAGTCGCGGAATTGCGCGGTATGTCAGAGCTACCGAGGTGGAGGCGTTCCTGAACGTTCAACCTTCGACGGAACGGGTCTGTCGTTGGTTCAGCATTGCGTAGCGGCCGTTGAGGCGCTGTGACGGCACCGCCGGCTCAGTTCGTGGCCAAGACTTCGCTCTCCAACGGAAAACATTGCGGAACGGAGGGACGAGTCGACGGAGTGCCGGTAGCGGTGCGCTCCTAGCCGAGCCGAGCGCAGTGATCCGAGCAGCCGACTGCGGTGGTGGAGCGGCGCAACGGGCGCAACAAGGTTGGCAAGGGTGCAGTCTTCTACGCCGCAGAAGCACAAAGCTGAGTTGCAGAAATTGATCTTCAGTGCATAGCAGCGGCCAACGTTCAGCAATGGGTGCACAGCCTTGGCCTCGTCGAGCGGGAAACTCAGAGCCGCTGCGCAGCGTCATGGTGAAATATAAGCGAGTCGAGCTGCCGTGCCTGTGTTTTGAACCCTCGGACGCGGAACTCCGAAATGGCTCGCTTCTCCACTCTTTCTGAGCATCCCTCTGGTACATAGCCAGGCAACGTCACCGCACACGGCGGGCGGACCCTGATGGCATGGAAGCGGCGAAGTTCTCCCGTTCGGCGATACCGCCGGACGCGCTCCGCCGTCACTTTCCGCGACCCTGCGGTTCGCAGTTCCTTCATACCTCCACTCCCGAGGCGAGCAGCGGGGTCAGCGAGACCCTTCTCGTCATCCTAACGTCCAACGGAACCCATCAGCATGCAACCTCAGCCCGTCTCGGTTGTTCCATCGGAAACACGATTCTGCCTCGCATCTGCTGAGACTTCAAGTCACTGGATTGCGATGGTGCACTGATTGGCATGACGAAACGGCAGAGGGTGCAAAGGAGTCAGACAAGAGCGCACAAAGCGTTGCGCTCGTACTCTCTCCAGCGGCGGTCTGGTCGCTCAGAGACCGAAGAATTGGAGGGTAAGGTCGACCCTAGCCGGATTGTCGTGCGTGACGCCGTCAGCAGAGACAGCCATGACAGAGGAGCCGTACTGGGTGATCTCATAGTTGGGCTTCTGGGAGTCCTTTTGCTGTTTGGTGGGCTTGTTGGCATCGAGGTCGTGCAGGCAGGTCCACTGCTTGACGGCCTCGAGCTGGTTCTGGAAGTTGACGACCTGGTCGGCCTTGCCATGCACCAGCATCATTCGCGGGTAGGGACCATCGTAGCCCTATGAGCACGTCAAGGCAAAGTCCACTTGGTCAGCTTCTCGTTCTCTCGTTTCACATGGGCGAGCATGCCGCGGTCTTGACTTACGGGATACATTTCCTTGGCTTTCTGAGCCCATTGTTCGGGCGACTCTCGAATGCTGCCTCCGGCGCAGGCACTGTTCCAATCCGAGCCCTTCTGTTTGTTGGTTCGGAAGCAGCCAGCTGGACCACCCGAGTATTCTGCTCCGGCGACAAAGATATCCGGATAGACTGCAGCCATCACTTGGGTCATCATGGCGCCGGACGAGTGCCCGACCATGTAAACCTTCTTATCGCTGCAGCCGTACTTTGTCTGTGCGTACTTGACCATATTGGCGATGGTCTGAGAGTCTCCTCCGCCGTCGTGCTTGAGCGAAGCGGCGGAAGAGACGTCCCAGCAGCCTCCAGTCTCACCAGGCGAGCTTGGGAAGATCATCATGAAGCCTTTCTCGTCGGCCGCCTTGGGCCAGTCGGGGTACTCGTGGAAGTAGCCAGGGCCTGTGCCAGCACAGTGATGCAGAGCGACTACGACTGGGTTGCCCTTCTTGAAAGACTTGGGTACGTACGTGTACATGAGGGCCTGCGTCGGCTGGCTGGAAAAGCCAGTCTCGGCCTGCAGGCCGCCCAGCCCGTTACCCGGAGCGAAGGACGAGCCCGCAGGAGGGGCGGGGGGACCACCTTGACCAGCGCCAGAAGGAGGGCCGGGCGGACCCTGAGGCGAAGGCGGGCCTTGCTGTCCCTGGGACATAGGAGCGCCTGGCTGGCTTTGAGGCGGAGGACCACCTGGCTGACCTTGCGACGAGGGAGGCATGGGGCTCCAATGGTTGCCACTTGCCAGGCTTTCGACACTGCCAGGAGGAGGGTTGCCAAAAGGCCGGTAGCTCATTCCGGCAGGAGGCAGTCCAGCAGGAGGCGCTCCCGCATGAGGCATCCCCGGAGGGGCTTGACAAGTAACGAGTGAGATTGGAGCGACCAGCAGACCAGCTGCCAGCACCTGAAAGGAGAAGGAACGCATATCTAAGCTAGATTTGGGAAACGAGAACAGGAACCGACAAGAGACCGGCGAGAGAAGTTTGGAAGAGTGTTGATGGTGTTGCTCGGTTCTTTGGGTCTACGAAAGTCGGACATATATACTGTCACCAAGCCACCTGCAGCGACACTAAGCGATTCTTTGTGCTGCGAATGTATCGAGACAAACACCACCCGTGTCCCCTTGCTTTGCGCTAGCCTGCAAGCTTTGCGCAGATCGCCGAAGCATGGATGGGCGTCAGGCGGGACTAAGCGCTTGTGTTGCGAGGGAACAGCGAGCAACGGTGGGTTTGTACATTTCGCGTTGCAAGATACCGTGCCTCACAAGTGGGATCATGTTCCGAGTGGCTGCAAGGATGATCGCCACGCCGCCGCCACTCCGACACCGACATCGTGACAATATCATCAGATCGTCGAGTTTGCTCAGGTCCCCACTCGCCAGGCGTCGATCTCGTTGGCTCTTGACACACCATCAACACCATCGGCAGACACAGTCATCACATGTCGCAGGCATCCGTGGCAGAAATATCGAGCTTGGCAGACCAGTTCGATCTCACGGGCTCGCGATCTGTCGATTTGTGAGCCATGTTGGGCTTGATGACATGAGCGTGGCTTTCCATTTCATATCGTTTCATTTCGGTTTGAGGAACCATGACATATTGCGACCGACGCCCTTGCAACTGTGACGCCCACTTTGGCGCCCAGCCACTTGCGCGGACACCCAGTTGCCTGGAAGTCGTCTGATGTGCAGGAGCGGTGGATCAAGTCGATCGAGTGTCGATCGGATTGGCCAGTCGATCGCATCGCCACCATGCTCCCGATCGATGGGCTTGGCGGCGGACACCCGACGGCTGTCACTGAGCTGATCCGAACGAGCCGCGGAGCAGCCGAAAAGCGAAATACCGGATTGATTTTGGAGCGCCGCAGTCCGACGGAACTCGTCCGCTGTTCGCATGAATCTGAGAATATGGAGCGGACGGATCCGATGCGTCGAGCTCGGCCTATCTCGTCGCTCCATGCATGAACCTCCTCCGACTCAGCCTTGGGCACGATGCATCCTGCTGAGCTTCCTCCATCATCGCTGTTTTTGGATCGCAAGACGAGGACCGATTGGTGATAGCGACTCCACGCACGGCACAACGTGTCGGCTTCCCGAACCGAATCCCGACTGAACCCTTTCGAAGCCTCGCCACTAGCCGAGCTCGGGCCACTCGAAAAAAGGAAACCGCAGTCGCTCCTGCCTATCGGAGCATTCGCCGTAACATGGACGCAGAGCAGCAGGAGCCGCTCGTCTTCCACGAGTCGTCCATCCCCGTCGATGGCGCCGCCAAGAAGCGCTCCAGTGGCCGACTGCACTGCTGTGCGATCACTGCCGTGGTGCTGTTGGCGCTGGTTGGCGGCGCCGTCGTGCTGGGCATCGGGTATCTGGTGCGTCACATTGTCATCGACACACTCTATCCCACACGCGCCCATACGCTCGCCTCGCACCATGCGCAGCGCTACAACACGTCGCAGGTGCATCCGCTCATCGATGCGAGCTCAACGTTCCACATCCATGCCACCGTCTGGCAGGACGTGACCGACCTGCTCGCGCGCGGCGGCAGCCTGCCCGAGCGTGACACGCCCTGGGAGCTCGTAGAGACCGTCCTGCCCAAGCGAAGCGGCTCGCTGGCGCTGGACAACTATACCCGTACCGAAGCCATTGTTTACGAGGGCCAGATCGGAGGTGATCTGACGCTGAAGGATGAAGTCCACACCTCGATCCCGTTGCGCGTGCCGCTCGCGCCGCTGTATACGCCCAACCTCGGCCCGTCATCGCTGCGCGCCACCTTCAGCCTCTCGGTGCCCGAGAAAGAAGCGTCGGAGCTGGGCGCGTTACGCAATGTATCCTACATCTTCGGCTCCGGCTTCCCGCTGCTGCCTCGCCGAAAGGATGCAAAGCTTCGAGCGGCCGAGAACGACCTCAACACGGCGCTGGCCGATGTAGGCGTGAGTGCGCCGCTGCTCGAGCTGGTGCCTTCGCCCTGGTTCCGTGCCAATGTCAACGGTGACGCCATGGCTCCCACGATCAACACGGACCACGCGAGCCCCATGTTCAGTGCGCATCCGGCGCAGTTGCGCTTCTTGCACCCTGTCGTCTCGGCCGACACCCAGCCAGAGGGTCTGCCGGAGCTGTTGGGCTCGGACGGAGTGATCCTGCTCCCGCACGTGCGCACGCGCAGTCGTATCGGTATCGTCCGTTCCAACGACGTCTTCGAGAACACCACCTACCAGGCGCAGCATTCCGGCGCACGGAAGGAGGCAGCACGCTTGTGCAGTACGCGCGTCGGGGGGTTCTGCGAACGTGCTTACCGCAAACATCCCTTTGAGACGATGCTCACCTTCAACCCGCGGGAGAATGAGGAGGTTCACTACTACGCGCCTGTAATGACGCAGCTGCATCTGCTCGGATCGGCTCACTCGAAGCGGCGCATTCCAAAGCACGTGCCTTTGCCCGGTGAGCCGCTGGCACCAGCACTCAGGAGCAATGCCAGTGCGCTGTGCGAGATCCCGCCCGTCAGTCTGGACGACAAGAGGCAATGGATGGAGTTCGACTGGAGCATCTATGTGTCTGCACACCAGGTGGCACGTGCATCGTTGATCGAGTCGGCATCCTCGACATTTTACCGGCCCAAACCTGCACCGCTCGGTCAGGGCGAGGAGGGCGATAAGGAGATCGTGGCGAATGCAATCGCCGACTTGGGAATGGTCACCTCGATGGACAGTAAGTACCGCTACTCTGCACGCACCAAAGGTCGATCAGCTGACATTTCAAGTGCAACAGGATTCATGACGGGAGATCGATACCATGCTTCGGACCGACCTGGACAAGTGGTCGCAAGCAGTCTCGGCGTCCTCGTGTGGAACGACATTGCAGACCCACTTTGTAAGTTGCTCCGGCTCTGGACGCTTTGTGGGACTCGAGACTGACGATGATGTTGTAGTCTTGTTCTTGTACTGGTACACACGTGCCACGAGTGCCGGGTTGTGGGTCGAGTCTCAGTGGACGAGCGTTGTGCTTCGAGTCGGCACGTTTGTCGCATGGCTTCTTCAACCCGTGGTGATGGGTAGCGACTTTTCGCTCGTTGATCTGCTCTTCCGTCTGCTCGGTCTCAGCTATCTCGTATACCAAGTATCGACGTTGATGCATCTTGAACGGCCAGCCAAGTTTTCGTCGTCTCCATGGTGGAAACGCAATCCGCTGGCATTTCGACGTCGTCGTCTGACCCGCGACGAACGCACGTCCATCGCTGTTGCACAATCGATCAACAAAACCCCGTTCTACATCGTACGTACGCCTCCCATTCTTGATCCTGCCACGTCCCTTTTGCTGATCTTGATTGGTTGTAGATCTTTGCGGTGTTCATGGTCTTCCACATCCTAACCGATCATCGCGTTCTGGACAGGTCATCGCAAGCCTGTTACATCGATGACGCACTTGGAACAATGCAAGCTTCCACCTCATCCACCAAACAAGCTGTCCTGGTCATCTTTACCGCACTTGGCGCTTCGTTGGGATACACGCAAATCCTCGCGCAAGCTTGGTTCAACTACCGCACCAAAACGTACGCCGGCACCTTCAAATTCACCGCCATCGTCCAACCCATCATCGCCGCCTCTTTCTTTATAACAATCTTGTTGGACCGTCAAAGTAGACACACCGCAAACGCTCACGACCTAGGCCTCAACGCCATCCCAGAACTCATCATCCCCTCAATCCTAGCAGCACAAGCCCTCATCTACCCAGGCATCAAACAGTCAACCCACAAAGACCAGGACTCGGAATAATCCCACCGCCCAACGCCACAACACCACTCCCATCATTCTTGCTCATGGAATCTACAATCCCCACTCACAGTCAAGCAGCAACAGCTGCCCCACTTTGCCAAACAAATGCCCGTGAAATTCCGTGATTCCATGACGTTCTAAGATGCCGACAGAGACTGAAGGCGGTGCAGCGCGCTCTGCACGAGCTGCAGCTGCATGCGCTGCTGTGCTTTGCTGTCACCTGAAGCAGTATGCTCCACCGAGCTCGGACCCTCCACCACCGCGGCGAGCGCCTCGATGAAGGATCGCCTGTGCGCGTCAATGCCACGGACGATGCTGTCGAGTGCCGTGCCCGCGCGCCCGGCCGCCTTCTGCGTCTCGAGCCAGTACAGAAGGGAGAGCGTCTCGATCAACACCGTGCTCTCCTCTGCCACTGCCTCGAGCTGTGCCTGCTTGTCTTCCGAAGTGCTTCCCTCGGCTGGCTGGAGCCTCGCCGGCATGACGGTGATCTTCTGAAGCAGCGCCACAATGCTTGGGACAGGCACCTCGTCGCCGTCCTGACTCGCCTCCACGGGCGCCATCCACGCTGCCAGTGCAGTGCGAAGGATCGAGATGGCGCCGGCTCGGAGCTGCGCAAACGGCGACTCGCTGATGAGCTGGTCCAGCACCCGGATGCTCACCGCCTTTTCGCACCGCTCCACCAGCACACTGGTGAGCAGCTTGAAGCGGATCAGCCGCGCCGACGCGCTGGGCGAGACGACGCTCTGTGTAGCCAGAGTCTGTGCCAGACCCGAAGCCAAGTCTGCAGACAAGATGTACCGGCTCGCGGAAGCGTCCCGCTCGAGGCCGCGCATGCACCACTGCATCCACAGCAGGCTCGTGTCCGCCAGCGCGTCTTCGTTGCCCTCGTCGAGCTCCGGCGAGGCGGCTGCCTTGGTCTGCTTGCTCAGCGCCAGCAGAGCCACGGGCAGTGCAGCTTCGAGCTGCGTCTGCGCACGCACGCCCTTCCACTCGGACGGGCGGTCCCGCGCGTATCCCGAGTAGAGCAGGTGGACATGCAGCACAAAGCCCGCCACACCGAGCGCCGAGAGCGTCTCGCGCGTGTCGTCGTCCTCGGGAGCGCGAGCCATGCTCGCCAGCGCGCTGCACCAGATCGAGCCCAGATCCACCTCAAGCGACGAAAGCGTCTTGGAGATCTCGGCGAACAGCGACTCGTTGCGCTTCACCGAGCTTGCGCCGGCTCCGGGTGCGAGCGCGTAGCGCGGGTTCTGCGAGAAGAAGTACTCCTCAGCTAGTGGGCGCTTGGCGCCGTCAAGGTGCGGCAGACACACGGTGACGCCTTGTAGGAAGCGGCCAAGCACCTCTCGCGATGTCTTACGCACTGGCTCGCGCTCACACGTGCCCATGCAGTGCAGCTCCCAGTCCGCAACGATGAGCGCCGTCGAGCAGCACGTCTTGACCGCCTCGTCTGCGAGCTTCTGGCACGCCGGCTCGGCGACTCCGGACATGGCGTCGAGGCCGAGCATGAGGCACTGCGGCAGGCGCCCAAAGACAGGCGAGAAGCCCTGCGGCTTCTTGGTGCGGATGCGCGGCAGAACCATATTCAACAAGCGCATCAGATAGATCGTCTCGGCTGCTGAACTCCATGCCATCTCGCCGCTCTCGACGAGCTCCACGTAGAGAGGTTGCGCTTCGAGCAGTTCGCCGCATCGAGTATCGACTGCCATATACACTTCGCGCGAAGACGCATTCTCTCCAAGCAGGTCTAGCAGGTGCTGGGCCATAGCTCCAGTCTTGACCGTGCTGCCCGAAGATCGATCTACCACACCGGTCAGCGGTGTCAGAGCCTTGAAAAGATCAAAGGAGAGCGTGTCGAGCTCCTGCGCGAAGCGGCCGAGATCTTGGCTCTGGAGACAGAGCAAGTACGATGTGACTGACGAGACCAGCTTGGTCAACTCGTCCCAGTTTGGCGATGGATCATCGCGCGAGAACGCGCCGGTCATGGCTGCTAGCGACACAAGCGTGTCGAACAGATTGAGATCGCCGGCTTCCTCGGTGGTGGAAGGTTGATTGGGAGCTGAGGCGGCCGCAGTAGAGCCCAGCTTGTCGCGCAAATCGACGATAGTTCGAGACTGCGAAGCCGATTGACCCGTGGTGGAAGGCGACGACTCTTCCTGCACCACGTCGAAGGCGAGGTTCGACGAGGCCCGGAGGCGCGGAGGATTCTCTGGGAAGGGAATGCCTGCAGCTGCAGCCGAGACAATGCCCGCCGGACCAAGCGAGCGGCCGCGAGAGTACTGCTCGTGATCGTCACTACCATTCGAAATGGTGTTGCGCGGCTTACCTGCGCCCGCTGGTATTTCGGACCACGTCGGGCGGAATGCAGTCCCGGATGCTGTCTCGCTGGTCGCTGCGTCCTCGGCTGCTGCTGAAGGAAGCCCCGAAGCCAGACGATACGAGGCGTGTCTGCGGCGGCTCGAGCCAGGGCGGCGCAGCTTGAGGTCGAGTGCGCCGCTCGAGATGCCCGTATCGGAGTCCTCGCCCAGAGCCGCTTCCCGCATACGCAAGTCTGGGCTTGCGCAGAGCGCGCCGGCGTCATCGTAGTCGGGCTCGATGTCAGGATTGTAGTCGGTGGTGGTGCCGCCGATGCTGAGCGCTTTGCGCACGGCGTCGAGAGCACGCATGTCGGTGACATGCACAAAGACCTTGTTGGATGCGTGGCTTCGGTGCGAGGCGCTCAGACCACGAGCCCGGCTCGACTTTCGCGAGCGTGCACGGCTTGTCGCCCTCGAGTTTGGAGCCGACTGCGGAGACGGACTGTTCTGCGCTGACCCTTGCTTGGCAGCGAGGCGGAGGAGCTCGGGCGATGTCTCGATGGTGAGACCGAGGCTGCTGCGTTCCAGCTCGTGAGGATCCCGCCGCTGACGTTCGCCGTCGCGGTGAGATGCCTGACTTCCATCGCGTTTCTTGAGATTGCCATGCGAGTGAGCGGGACTCGCTGTACGGCTTGCGCGAGGAGTGGTGTGATTCGAGTCGATCATGGCTTTGCGAGAGGGATGGATGGCGGCAGCAAACTCGCTATGCGCATTGTGCAGCCTGCCGAGACGCGCAAGACTGTCGGTGCTGGCATCGCGGTGAAGCTCGCGGAGGTCGCGGTCGGCTCCTACGGCTGAGGATGCTCGCGAGCGTGTACGGTGGGAGCGACTTGCGACGCTGGAGGAGCGACTGTACGACGGACGCGAGCCGACGAAGCTGACGTGACCAGAGGGGCGTCGTGGGAAGCGCAACACGAGATAAAAGGTGAGACACTTGACATCGCCGGCCTTTCCTGATGCGCTGCCGGAGCCCGAGACCGGCGCATCGGCTGGGGTACCTGGCGGCCGGGGCATGCCGGCGGCGCCCAAGCTCTCGGGTTTGGGTGGCGTGGAGAGCGAACGTCGATTTGCGGGGCGTCTACCAAAGCTGAGCGCGCTGAAGATGGACTGCACCAGGCTCTGAGGCTCCTCGTCGGCTTCGTTCGCGGGCGGATCGACCAGCTCGAGGACACATTCGAAGATGTGGATGTGCGAATACGGATCGCGCTCGGATCGCGCGGCTTGGATGGGAAATGGCGTGCTGGGCGAAAGCGAAGCCGGCACGAGGCCACCTTCTGACTGGGCCGACATGGGAGCGTCACCGGTGCGTGAAGCTGAAGAGCCCGAGGCGGAGGCGCTTGCACCGGCGGCGCCTGCCGATGCTGCATTGGCGTTATTGTAGTCTTGGAATGCGGCCTCGAAGGGGCCGGGGGTGGGTGGTAGACTGGAGCTGGAGCTCATGTCGGGCCAGCAGTGGTAGAGGATGCCAGCGCATCGGAGGCAGTACTTGATGTAGGAGAGAACGCGCTGTGGAGGCTGATAGCTCGGGTTGCTGAGGAGGAGGCTGGGAGCGGGCGAGAGATTGGCATCCGAGGTATCGACGTTGGCGAAGGTGGGCGAAGTGGGTCGAGAATTCATCGGAGTCGTGCGCTTCGAAGCTGTGGGGGTGGCGCCGCTGGGGAGGAGAGGCGAAGTGAGCGCGGCTTCTGCGGCTGGACCTACGACGAGCGGAAGGTTCATCTTGTGCTGCGGCTCGATGGGGATGTAGGTGGTGCTTTTGAAGTCCTTGGCTGCGCGGCTGGGCCCTTGGGTGGAGGGGTCGAGCGCCTTGACGAGGTCGTCAAAGTTGCGCATGCGACGTTCGCCGTTGATTTCGAGCAGCTTGGCGACGCGGTCGCGGAGCTCTGGATCGTGGATGGTGGCGACGGCGCGCTGGGCGCGGATGGCCATGGAGCGTACGCTGGTGTGGGAGGCGCCGATGGGATAGCGAACGCCGGTGAGCAGACGGAGCATGGTGATTCCGCACGTCCACGCATCGACTTCGGGCCCCCAATAGTGTACGGTGCCGACGGGGTTGCGGAGGGCGGTGACGATCTCGGGGCAGTGGAAGGCGGGGCTGCCGCAGCATGTGGAGAGCTTTGCGTCGCTGCGGCTGAAGTGGGTGGCGAGGCCAAAGTCGAGCAGCTTGAGCTGGAGGGTATCTGGATGTACTAGGATGTTTTCGGGTTTGATGTCGCGGTGGCAGATCTGGAGAGGATGATGGATGGCGTGAACGGCGGAGAGGAGCTGGTCGAGGATGCAATTGGCGACTCCGGTGGGCAAGATGGGATGGTGGGGCGGCGACTGCTCGGAGCGCATGGGGAGGAGAGCCTCGAGGGTGACGTAGCCGTCGAGATACTCTTCGACGAGGTAGAAGTGGCCTGGGGTGCGTATGGTCTCGTAGACATTGACGAGGTTGGGATGCGGAGGCAGTTCGGCGAGCAGAGTGGGTTCGCGGAGGAGGCGGGTTGCGATCAAGGGGTGATGGGGAAAGAGCGGGGTATGTTTGATGGCAAAGAGCTGCGGATCGCCGGTGGGACCGTGTGGCTTGGAAGCGAGGAAGACGCTGGAGAACTTGCCGCGACCGAGGATTTTGGGGAGAAGGGTATATTCCGAGATGCCTCTTGTGAGGAGCTTGTCGGCGGAGGAAACGATCACGGGGTCGTGACGGCGCGACTGGACCTCGTCGAGCGAAGGGAGGACGCGTGCGGCGGCCCAGGAGCGCGAGATCTTGGGTGAGGAGCGACGGTGGTTGGAGCGACGAGATGAGCGACTGGTGGAGGAGCTGGAAGAGGCTTGGGCATTGTTGTTGTTGCCGCCGCTACTGCCGCTGCTGGCGCCGCTTGGTGGGATGCTGAGACCGCTGGTGCCGGAGCCGGAAGCGGAGCCTGGCGTGTTGGCGCGAGTGCGGGGATTTGGGGGAGTGTCGTTTGGGCCGGCTTCGTCGTCGCTGAGGTCGGGTAGCTTGAGCAGGTCGAGGACGGCGCTTCCTGCACCTCTGGTCTTTTCCCACGCTTCCTGCTCGGCGAGCTTTGCGGAGGCGGCTGCCTTGAGACGCTGGCGCTCGCGTTCTGCGTCGTCGAGGGATGCGGGATGTGTGGAGGTGGCGGCGGCGTGTGGTGATGGTGCGTCGGAAGGACGTGTGTAAGGTGGGGCTGCCGAGTGGGTGCGCGCGACGCGGTTTGTGTTGGCACGCCTATAGGGCGGCTGTGTTGGCGCAGGCATGTTTTGCGACGTCGGAGCCGACGGACCAGACGGAGCTGCGGTGGATGTCTGTGGTTGGGGTTGTGGGCCACGGTTGATGGGTAAGGATGGATTGGAGATGGAAGCAAACGACTTGAGCGTGGCGAGCGAGCTGGAGCGCTTGTGAGCTCTGAGGCTGTCTGTGATTTGGCGTCGCTCGAGCGAGGTTAGGGTTGAGATTGCGCTTCCGGTGGCATTGACGTTGGCGGTTGCGGAGGGAGGGGTGGTGATGCCCGAGCGATGACCCTGGGAGATGGTGCGAAGCGGAGGCGCCGGAGCTGGCGATGAGGAGCGACTTTGCCTTGCTGACGATGTGGCCGAACCGGGAGCGCTTCGCAGAGAGCGACGGGATGCAGAGGGAGTCGCAGGAGGTGCGAGAGCGTTGTTGGTGGTTGGGAAAGCGATGGTGGCGATGGCCGGTGCTGGTGCTGGTGCTGGTGCTGGTGCTGGAGAAGGCGGCGGATGTGGTGACGAGGTGATTGGCGGAATGGCTGGTGACAAAGAAGAAGAAGGAGCCGAGGCTGACGAGGAAGCGGCGATGGGCGCTCGAGCCTCGTGGACGCCGGAGGAAGCCGGATCCAGATCCATGGCGGACGCTGGATGAGTGGTGCGCACAGTGGAGCTATGCTTGCGGCGGCATGAGGACTACTCAGAATGTGTGTTTGTGTGGCTGCGCCCAACGTGGTGGTGGGTGACGTCGGCTCGGGAGCGCCGAAGAGCTCTAATGGCGCTCGACAAGTGAAAGCGGTCGGAGTTGGTTTAGGGGGCGGCTGATAGCAGCAGCGCAAGCTCGCAACGTGGTTGAGGATTAAGCGGCCGAGAGACCGAAGCAGAGTCGAGGCGCGGCGTCGTGTTGGTCTGAGATGCGAGTGTGATTGCGATTGCGGCGTCGGCGTCGACGTGCGGTGTGGGTCGGGTAAGGTGATTGTGTGAGAGAGGCAGAGAGAGAGAGAGAGAGAGCGCGCGCGGAAGCGGATTGCGATAAGCTTGGAACCCGCACGGCACGGCCGAATCGCGGGGACGTGTGAAGCGAGCCGAGACGAATCGGCGACGCCGAATTGGATTGCGAGCCCAGCCAAGCAGCGGGAGCGATGATGTGAGGGTGCTCTCGAGACACGAGATAGAGATAGCGACTACCCGCTCACCAATCGGTGTCGCCGCTTCCATGCAGCCGACCCAGCAACCCAAGCTTGCCGCTCGCTCGCTCAGCACTCAGCACAGCGCCAGTGCCCAGCCAAACAATGGGTAAAATTATAAGCGACAGCAACACGCGCGCAGCTGCTGATAAGTGCGTGGGCCTCCACCGTGAGTGTGGGCGTGGGCATGGAGCCGTGCATTCGGGACGGGGCTCTGTCGCCTGTGTTTGAATTGAAAATTCGAGAAATCCATCCAGACCTTTTGTTTGCAGGCCTCGATTGCCATGGCACATCTGCCCCGCCGTGTTGGTCTCGATTTGCTCTCGGTCTCGGCCCCTCTCTCGCTCCACTTGCGCTCGCTCATCCCAACGGCATCATCGAAAGATAAGGCGGAGTGCAATTTTAAGCATGTGAGCGGGCAATCATTTTGCACCAACCACCTCGCTCGTACGGCACCCTCAATATCATCACAACGAACAATAGGTGGGCTCCACCACCAGCTGCAACTGCAAGCCTTCTGCAGTGTCGGAATTGTACGCAAAACCGAGGTTAGCCCGGTGTCAGGTCAGGCACCGAGCCAATGCCACAAGCAGACGAGGCGCCGGATCGACGAGACGAGCTGCAGTCAAATGCACGCGCCTGCAGCTCAGCCACGCATCCACACACCTCTCTGCTCTGCTCAGCTCGAGTCGAGAAAAGTCGAGTGTGGAATTCTGGCAGCTGGGGCCTGGGTCTGAAGGTTGTGTGTGAGTGGATGAGAACGGCTGTTCGGTTGAGCCGACGGAGGCGGGACGAGTCACAGCACAAAAAGCAAAAAGCAAGCTTCGACAGCGACGCGGTAGGATTTCTTGGCTTCGGGAGTGGCAGCGGTTTCGGATGTAGCGGTCGCCCTCTCGCTGTTGCGGCGTTGGCAGGGTCTCGGATCACCGGCCAATTTTTCCGACTTTTCTCTCTCTGCAACGCTGTGAGGTGCGCTTCCTTGCCGCCTGCGTGCGTGTCCGACAGCTGCACCTGCCAAAACGCCAATCACGCCGTCTCCCGCGTCTGCAGCTCTCTCTTCTTTGCCGCGGCCTCATTCTCATTCGCTCGCCGGCCCCACTCTCACAACGCGAGCGCTTCGAAAGGGCGTGATGCATGGCGACAACAGCGCAAGCTAGAATTCAAATCCATCATCCACAGTTGGCTTGCGTATAGCCTCGTCCTCGTCGTCGTCGTCGTCGTCGTTGTCGCGCGTATCGGGCGCCGGTGCTGCCTTTTGCTGCTCAAAGTACATCTTGGCCAGCATCGCCGGCGTGCTCGCCTGCTCCACCGTCTTGTCCTCTCGCCGCCGCATGAATCGCGGAAACCGGATCGAAAGCCCGCGCTCTTCGTTCACCAGCCCCAGCGCCGCCGTATAGTTGGGGCTCACCGTCACATCCGCTCCCCGAATCTCCCATACCTCGCTCGGCCGCCACCAAACGTCCGGAATCAGATTGCCCGTCTCGAGCTCGTATCCAAATCCAGCCGCCTCGCCGTACCGTGCGGGCACGCACGTTTCGCTTCCCTCGGCATACCGTACGTTGAGATCCTTGTAAAACGCATCCGTGAATCCAGAGATGCACTTGCACACCGCCTGAAGCACGCCTGTTCCTGGATCGTACAGCGCCAGCAGGATCGGAGACCACCACGTCGCTTTGCGCCCCATTCCGTGCCAGGCTCCGATCGGGACGACATCCAGCGAATCACCCAGCCCATCCACATAGTCCTTCTTCACCTTGAGCCACGACTCGCACCGCTTGTCCGGCTCGTACGTCGACAGCAGCGCCTTGCCACGCCCATTCACACCCTTGCCCACCTCCATCCCTCCCATCGCGGCACCGCCACCATCGCCCGCACCGCGTCCAGCTTCGAGCGTCGCCACCGCTTCATCCTCGTTGTCCATCGCTAGATCGTCGTCCACCACGTCTGCCAGCTTGTGCAGCCGCGCGCGTGCCGGTGCACTTCCATTCCCACCATCGTCATCGTCGTCGTCGTTGTCATCCTCCTCTTCTTCTGCCTCGTCTGTTTGCTCGCGCTCACCAGCGCCTTCACTGCGCGGCGCCTCCCAGTGATGGTCGAGCGACTTGACCATGATGCCCTCGCACTTGTACTCCTGCGCCTGCGTGAAGAAGCGCGCCACCTCATCGGCATCCGTGCTTTCGCACGAGCGCACGTGCGCAAATCGCGCGATCAGCGGGCTCTGCGGCGACAGCGGCGGAAAGCGCGTATGCAGCAGCCGGCGACGCGTGCGAAACGACGACTTGAGCAGCGACTCGCCATCAAGGTACATGAGGTCGAAAGCAAACACGCCCACCTTGACCTTGATGTCGTGCAGGTTCACGTCCTTGCGGCTGCGATTCGCCAGCGTCTGGAACGGAAGCAGTCGCCCATCCAGATCCATCGCAACCACTTCGGCATCCATGATGAACGACGTCACCTTCTCCCTCTCTGCGCTGGACCCCACCGTCTTGCCCTCGGCATGTGCACGCGCGCCTGCCAAAGCGCTCGCTCCAAACTTGGCGTCGGCCTCGAGCTCCTGTCCCATGAGCAGCGGCACCATGTCGGTGATGTCCGGGTACTTTTCCGTCATCTCTTCCAGATGGCGCGAAAACAGCCGCACGTACACCTCGCCGTTGCTGCCCACCCATTTGCCGCACTTGACGCCGCCGCCGCCGCTGCTGCCGACCGTATCGTCGCGCACACTGCGCCGTGCCTCGGGCCCCGCACTCCTCGGCACGTAGATGGCGTGGATCTGGCATCGCTGGCCGTCGTACTTGAACTCGGACACGAACGCGCGCGCGCCGAGCTTGGCATGCATGGCGCCGAGCGAGCGCGTGATCGAGCCGAGCATGGGCGAGATGGGCGTGCCAATGCGCAGCGGCACGTGCTCCGACAATCCAGCCAGGCCGTACTGCAGCAACGACGGTACGATGACGCCAAAGTTCGGATGGCGCGCGCGCACTTCGCGCACGAGCTTTTCGGCCCTCGCGAGGCGCTCCATGAGCACGAGCCGGCGCGGATCCTGGCGCTCCTTGGGCCTGGTTGCATTGGCAAGCATACCCGAGCGCTCGCCTGGATGGACGAGGAGCATGGCGGCGCGTTCTCGCTCGCGGTCGTTGCTCGGCGGTGTGAAGGGGGTCGAGTGCTCGACGAGCGCAAACGTGCGTGCGAGCGCGGTGGCGATGGTGGTGCGCACCGCCTGGATGCGCAGGTGGCTGATAAAGGTGCGCACCAGAAACCGTGTCTCCTCGCCGCGACTTGCGACGAGCAGCTTGGTGACGTAGCCGAGCTTTTGGTTGGCGCTGCCCGTGCCGCTGAGGCGTGCGATGCTGTGCAGGTTCTGGAAGAGCCGCTGCACCGTGATGGGCGCCGGCCGCACGAGCGCCTTGACGTCCTTCTTGGCCTCGTACGCCACGTCGCCCGGATCGCCCGTCTTGTCCCACACGTGCTTGAGGAAGCGCGCCGACTTGCCCGTCACCGACTTGATCGCCTTGTTCACGATCGACCCGCCCAGCCCGAGCTCGACGCCGTCGTACGGCGGCGCGATGTGGTTGCTCACCAGGTACACGGTGGGCAGCAGCGAGTCAGGGTCGTGGGCCCGCACGGTGCGCAGCAGATTGGTGAGCAGCGTCGTGATGGCCAGCCGCGAGCGTGTGGCCGAGATGAGCACAAAGGCGCGCGTCAACAATGCATACGGCGTGGTGGGCACCAGGTCGCCGTTCTTGCCCGCCACATGCGGCCACGTGGACGTGTCAACGGCTGCAGGATCGTACACAAAGATGTCGTCGCCGAGCGGAATCGCCTCTATCGATGCATCTAAAGCTGCAAGATTTACTGGTCTTGCTGCTGATGACGGCTTCTTGGATGGCGACGCCGGCGCCGAGGCGTCTACTGTGTGAGAATGAGGTTCTGATGTCGAGGCGCCTGCAACAGCGCCGTTGGAGGGCGCAGCATCTCCAGACCACTCTAGATGAAGCCGCCGCGCCATATCCTCATCCGCCTTCATGCGAGCTCGGTAGTCGTCCACCGACACGCCTGCATCCTGCGCCGCAAGCTCGGCTGCAAACTGCGCATCCCTCTCCTCCTGCGACGTCGGCGCGAGATCGGTATGCTCGACTGCAGCCTTTTGCTTTCCTCTAGCGGTCTCGGATGTAGGCGATGCAGGTTCGACGGCAAAGGAGGGTTTGGACGCGGTGGATGGGCTGGTGAAGAACGAGGTGAGCGCCGACTGGTGGGGCGCCTTGAGCTTCTTGGTGGGGGTGGCCGGATTGGACGACGCCGAGTTGGAGCGCTTGTGAGGCGCCATTGCGGCGCGAGCTACGGGCAGCGTGATGGGTCCAGAGCCGATAGCGTGGATCCAGCTGCAGCTCTAGTAGTGTTGGGATGGTGTTGGTCACCGAGGAAGCATCCTCCGCGCACGAACAGCCGAATGTGGAGGCTGAGCTCCGCATTTGTTCCGCGCTCGGCACTCGGAAGTCGACCCATCTGTGCGCCTCCTCGTGTTTGTCATTTTTGGACGGCCTCCTCGGTTCTTCCCGGTCGACCTTGATGCACCCTCGCTCGTCACTCGAAAGATACGATCGATCCCTTCATAATGCTGGCTCGAACAACAGGACGCGGGGCCGCTCGGGTGCTTGCCTCGTGTCGGACGTTTGCCTGCACGAGCGCACTCCGCTCGCACGAGAACCCGCTCGGGCTGCCGCGCAACAACCAGCGCATCCCACCTACGATGCCGCGGCGTGGAGGACCGCCGCAACGGCGGCGCATCCCGCACGTCAAGCACGTCATCTGCGTCTCGTCGGGCAAGGGTGGGGTGGGCAAATCGACGATCTCATCCAACCTTGCGGTGGCGCTCGCGCACACGCATGCACCCGGCACGCGTCGACCGAGCGTCGGATTGCTCGACCTGGACATCTTTGGGCCGAGCGTGCCCAAGCTCATGGGTCTCGAGGGGATGGGCGAAGCGGAGCTCACAGCCGACGGTGCGTTGATCCCACTCAAGAACCACGGCGTGAGCTGCATGTCGATGGGCTTCCTTCTGGGCAACACGCGCCCGGCGGATGACGGCGAAGGGGAAGAAGAGGAGAGGGTGGTGGCGTGGAGGGGGATGATGGTGATGAAAGCGACGCAGCAATTGTTGTTCGACGTCGACTGGCGGCAGAATCCGCACGCGCCGCGTGGCGGTGATGGCGCGGGTGCGGAGGATGGGTTGGATGTGTTGGTGATTGACATGCCTCCGGGCACGGGCGATGTGGCGTTGTCGCTTGCGCAGCTGGTGGTGGTGGATGCAGCCTTGGTGGTGACGACGCCGCAGCAGGTGGCGCTGCTCGACGCGCGCAAGGGCGTCGCCATGTTTCGCAAGACCCAAGTACCCGTTGCTGGCCTCGTGCTCAACATGAGCCACTTTATCAGCCCGGACACAGGGCGCGTTTTCGAACTGTTTGGCAACGCAAATGCCGTAGAGCGGTATGCGGAGAAGCAGGGGATCGACGTGTTGGCGCGCATCCCACTCCAACCGCACGTCAGTGCAGGCGGCGATGAGGGCGTGCCTGTCACGCTCAGGGAGACACTCGAGGTGGACGCACAAACCAACACCAAGACGCAGAACAACCTTGTCAGAACGGCGTTTCTCGACCTGGCTCACAAGATGTGGACGCGTCTGCAATCGTAGTCACGCCCTTATGCGCAGGGAAAAGAGGGAATGCAGTATGGCATTGTGAACCGACAAGCAGAGTGTGGGACTGGAGAGAAAAGAGGGAATTAGGGCTTGGCGGGGGTGACGTTGGCGAGTTTCTCGAGCTGGCGTTCAAAGTCCAAGGCGTGCTGGAGTTCGGCCTCCATCATTGCGGTGGTTTCCTTGGAGGCGGGTTGCAAGGGCATCCTGCACACGCCCATGGGGTAGTACCACCTCTGCAGTGCTGCCTTTGTGCCTGGAATGCCCGCTTTGAAGAGCACCCAATCGGCGTGGCTTACGATCTTCTGCAGCTCCTGAGCCTGTTGCAATTTCGCCCAGTCCTTTTCATCCATCGCCTGTCTTGTGAGTTGGTACAGCCTGACGAGGGTTCTGGGGATGATGTTACCGCTTCCTGCAATGACGCCGTTCATCCCCGCCATCATGCCGGGCACGATGATATCTGCGAATCCGCTCCACACGTGGAATCCTGGACGGGTGATTGCGGCTGCGACACGCGAGGCTTTACCGATGGAAGCGCAGGTGAGTTTGGTACCGCAGATGTTGGGATGCTGTGCGATGTCGATGAGCAGATCCGAGTCGAGGTCGACACCCCCGACGCACGCGGGGAAGTTGTACACCATCACGGGGATGGGCGAAGCATCCGCCACACGCGTAAAGAACTGGTGCACCGCAAACCTGTCCTTGGCCATGGCACCTGCAAAGTAGCCTGGCAGAATCACGATCGCTGCATCCGCTCCGGCGCGCGCAGCATCGCGACAGTTGGCAATCGTCTCCTTAACCGACCCCGTGCCCGTACCAGCGATGATCTGGGTCGACGAAAGACCTGCCTGCGTAAGGTACTCGCGGGCGGAACGAACGAGTTCAAATCGCTCCGGAGTGGACAGGTGGATGGCTTCACCGTTGGTACCCATGATGACGAGGCCCGAGCCTGCACCAGCCAGACGCAGCACATGCGTCTTCCACGCAGCATAGTCGATCTCTTCATCCGCCAGGAACGGCGTAGCCAAAGGCGTCCATACGCCCCCGTTGAGAGGCGCCGCCTGGTATCCGTTGGTAGTCTGCGTCATGGTCTGTCGGTGCGGATGGAAAGGATGGTTGCAAGCCAGAAGGATGGTGGGAGGGGGAAGGATGAGAGATGGGTATATATGCAGACCGAGCGAGGCGCGTTGGCCGAGGCGGCGATAATGCGCGGGGCACGCCAAAGTGGGGTTGCGCGGGGGGAAGGCAGAGCGGGGGGCGGCCAACGAACCGAGAGAGAGAGTGGGGGCAACAAAGCGCTGACAGTCAGATGTGCGGAAGCTGCGCACCATGCCGCGCGCGCCCGGCAACGTCGCACAAACAACGTGGGGGTGCACGCTTCTCTCGTGCTGCTCACCACTAGCGACCTACACCATCCGCCGTGCTTTCCACATGGAGGTCTCCAAGCCGAACCGTGTATCGCACTTTGGAAGGGTTCGAGGGTGTTCGTGCAACGATGCTTGTGTGGGTTGCCTTGTTGTGTAGCGCTGCCATGGCAAAGGCGGGGGGACGGGTTGGTTGGTTGGGCGCTGCTTTGGGATTGCTCCCCCACGTCGACGGCGCGCGCGCAAATCCACGACGGCCCATCCGAACCGAGTCGGTCAATTTCGCGCCGTTTTCTCCCCATCGGTTCCCGATCCACCTCCCCGATCTGCCCATTGCGGCGCCAACTCTCCACCTCTTCCCCGCATCGTCGCCTCATCCTTTGCGCACAGACACCATCTCCCCTCCGCGCTTGCTAGGTCGTCATGACGGTGTCACCACCCTCGGCGTGCTTGCGCTTCGTGCAGCGCATCTGTCGCTCGTTCCAGGCGCTTTCCGGTCACGATGCCGTCACGATTCCGCAACTCAACATCCATACCGCTCGTCCCGGCTTTGTCGCAGGCTCGTTCACCATCGGCAAGCACAACGTCAACCGCCTCAACTCGCTCCACGGCGGTTGCATCGCTACCCTCACAGACACAATGGGATCTCTAGCTATCGCTTCCAAGGGATTGTACTCGACAGGTGTCAGTACGGATATCAACACAACCTACGTCAAGGCTGCAGGCTCGCCAGGAACAACCATCAATGTTCAGGCTCACCTTGTGGCCATAGGGAAAACTCTGGCTTTCACACGCGTGGAATTGCTCCATCAGCAATCCAATCAACTCCTAGCCTACGGTAGCCACACAAAGTACATCAAGAGCGCAATGAAGGATGCCGAAAACGTCACTTTTGACACAGAGGGACTAAAGGTGATAGAAGGCAAACAACCTGATGAATGGAAGTAACATTGCCATCATGGAAGCAGAAGAATCCATCGACCATCGACGAGTTTTTGCTGCGCACGTAGCGATGGAAGCGGCCACCCGAGTCCCCCTGCCAATCCATCGTTCTCACTACCCACAGCATACGTGGGAGTCACCATCACCTCCCTCGTCCCAACCTGTCCCGCTTTGGCTGCCTGCACACTCGCCTTGACGCCCTCCACGCCACCTTCCAACGGCACGGGCTTGCTGAAGCTACACAGCGCCCGGCCCAGCGTCGTGAGCCATGTCGGATTGATCTTGGTGAGCGTCTTGAGCCACACCGTCGTCCGCTCCTCGTCGCCCGCAACGCGCGCTTGGCTGCGATGCACCTCGCCAAACACAACCCACGCCGGTGGCGTCGTATGGTAGAACGCCGACGTGGGATGCACGAATGCAAACCCGGCTACGCCCATGGCTTTGTACGGCACGCCGCGCGTAGACTGCATGCGATCACCGCCACCTTTGGTGCGGAGCTTGAAGAGCATCTCGTCGGTACGTGCGTCGGCATTGGCAACCGACGCTGCCACCGCACTCTCGTTCGAAATCAAATCCGCACGTACGGCGACTTGGTCGATATACGCAGCAGCCAGCAATTGCCGGATCACTTTGAGCTGCACCTCGCTCGGCGGAGTCAGCTTCGGATCCGACAGCCCGCGCGAAAGATGCGGGAAGGTTCCTCCAATAAGGCTGCACAGTTGGGCGCGAAGCTTGTGGATCTCCTCCATCGCTTTCGGGCGCACAAAGTTCTTGTCGCAAAATGCACTGCTGCCGCCAGCGTACTCGTACGCACCCACCACGCTGAGCAGACGGAACGTGTCGGATAACCCAGCTCCGAGCGCCTCGAACTTGCGCATCGTGGCAAAGTACTTGGCGCGGCGAGCCTTGCGTCGCTCCTTGTCCAGCAGCTCGGCATTCGTCACGTTGCGCAGCTCGGCATCCAACTCCTCGTCCCCGTCCATCGTCCCGAATGCCCGATCGTAATCATCCCCCTCCTCCTCCACTGCGGCTGAGGATGAGCCCGCCGCACGACGGTCACCGTACTCTTCGTCGAGCAGCTGCTCGCGGATGAACGGATCTCCAATGCTCAGCGCTGCCACCATGGCCACAATGTACGGCAGACATCCGTGCTGCTCGCCCTGCGCCAGCATCTTGGCGTACCGCGGCGCGACGGGGAACAGCGTCATGGTGCGTCCGAGCTCCGTCACCTGCGCATGCTGCACCTTGCGCAGCCCCTTGCCCACACTCACCGACGCCGTCGCCGGAGCCGACAGCGCGCCCAGATACGTCAGCACCTGCTCGGCCTTGCGCAGCGCCACCCGATCCGGCGGCGTCGGGAACGGAAAGTTGGCCACATTGTCAATGTTCATCGCCTTCATCGACAGCACCAGCCCGTCGACGGGCGTGCGCAGGATCTCGGGTCGAGAGAACTGCGCAAAGTGCTCCTCGTACACCGCGCTCGAGTAGAGGCGGTAGCAGTGGCCCGGACCCGTACGGCCAGCTCGACCCGCACGTTGAGAGGCAGACGCCTTGCTGATCCACGACACCTCGTACGACTGCACGCCGCTCGTCAGGTCGTACTTGCGCTCCTTGCTGCGACCGCAGTCGATGACGTACCGGATGTTGGGGATCGTCAGCGACGTCTCGGCTACGTTGGTCGCCACCACCACCAGCCGCGAGTCCGCGGGCGGCGCCTCAAAGATCCGCATCTGCTTGTCCGTAGGCAGCAGCGAGTACAGCGGCAGAATGTGCATTGGCACCTCGCTGTCGTCCTTGAGCTCGTCGGGCACCCCGTCGTCGTCGCTGCCCTCGGCTTCGTCGTCCGTGTCCAGCGCGTCCGGATCGTCCGCATCGGCAGCACCATCGTCCACATCAGCAGCAAGATCCCGGTCCACGCCCAGATCCACCTCTTCCGCCTCAACATCTGCATCGCGCGCCGTGATCTTCATCTTGGCCTCCGCCACGTCCGTGTCTTGGTGCTCGATGCTGTTGCGGCGCCGACCGGCTCGGCTCTGGACATGCTCGCGCTCGCGCTTCTTGCGCTCGATCGCACGCCATCCGAAGCGCGCCTCGAGCTTGCGGCACACGCTCGTAATCTCCTGCTGTCCCGTGAGGAAGATCAAGATGCCTCCGGGAGGCAGTCGCGCGTGGATCTTGGTCGCCTTGCTCACCGACTCGCCAATGTAGTCCTGCACCGTCTTGCGGTTGAAATGCACCGTCACCTCGTGCTGTCGCGTGTCAATGTTGACCACGGGCGGTGGCGTGGTGAAGAGCGTCGTGTTCTCCGTAAAGTCGGCGACGCGAAGTGTGGCACTCATGATGATGAGCCGGAGCGGGCGGGCGTCGGGCTCTCCTTCCAGCCATCGCTTTTCGCGCAGGCGGACGATGCGGCTGAGCACGCCGATGAGCACGTCGGTGTTGATGCTGCGTTCGTGCGCCTCGTCCACCATGATGGCGCTGTACTTGGTGAGCAGAAAGTCGGCCGCCAGCTCGCGCAGCAGCACACCGTCGGTCATGAACTTGATCGCCGTCGCCGCGCTCACCGTGGCGTCGTATCGGATCTGGTGGGATACGCGGTCGGCGGGCAAGCTGAGTTCCGAGGCGACGCGCTGCGCCATGCTGACGGCGGCGACACGGCGTGGCTGGGTGACGCCGATCATGCCTGGGTTGAGACTGCCCTTGCTGCCGAATCCGGCTTCGTACAGGAATTGCGGCACCTGCGTCGTCTTGCCCGATCCTGTCTCACCGCAGATCACCGTCACGGGGTTCTGCATGATGGTTCGCACGATCGTCTCTTCTTCGGCGACTACAGGCAGCTTAAGCCGCGACGCAGTCAGCTGCTCCGACCGCTGCACCTCGACATGCGTGAGCGGCTTGGGTGCATCCGCCGTGCCTTCGGACGAGACGGCAGCTTCGAGCTCGGCGTAGTGTTTCGCGGCAAAGGCGGAGCTCGAACGCACGCTCTCCTCGTCGCGGCCGAGAGGGCCGCGTGCCACGCCGTCCTTGGGCATGAGGTCGCCCACCTTGATCTTGAAGCCGCCCACAGGCTCGAGGTTGTATGCCGTGTCGTCTTCGGCTTCATTGCTGGCGTCGGCGGCGTCGGTGCCTGTCGAGTTGGCGGGCGCAGATGCAGAGCCGACGATACCGAGCGCAGCACGCGCCCAGTCTTTGAAGCCCGAGGAGCGCTTGGTGGTGCCGATGCCGCGGCGGCGGGAGCGGTACTCCTCGTTGTCTTCCTCGTCGTCGTCGTCGTCGTCGTCGTCGTCGTCGTGTTCCTCGTCGTCTTCGTCGTCGTCGTCGTCTTCGCTCGAGTCGTCGTCTTGTGATGCTTCGTCGTGCCCCTCCGCGTGCTTTGCTTCGACCATCTGCTCGTCCTCGTCTTCTTGCTCGCTGTCAGAGGAGTCTGACGCTTCCCTTTCGGCGCGCTTTGAGGTCGACGCAGAGGAAGAGGCTTGTGCATCGTTGCCAGAAGGTTCAGACGGGAGCAAGCCTCTGAGTCGCATGGCTTCGAGGAAAACGGCTTCCTCATCGTCGTCCGTATCGGGTTCTTCAGATCCGAGGTCGTCGTCATCGTCGTCGTCGACATCCTCATCGAGGTCGCCTTCATCGTCTTGCTCCATGTCGTCCTGAGATCCGGCCTCTGCGCCGTCCTCGTCGGAGTCGTCCTGATCCCAGCCAGGACCCGAAGTGGTTGCCTTGGCTTTACCCTTACCCTTGACGTCGATCGCGTGGTCAGCTTCCTGGGCTGCCTTGGCGGCCAGGGCGGCTTGGGCTGCCTGCTTTTCTTGGGTCTTGCGCCAGAGTGAAGCGCGGGGAGCGGGTCCCATGCGGTCGGCGTCGACCATGACTCGGGGCCGGGTTGCGGAGGCAGCTGGGCGAGATTCGGACTCGGGCTCGGCCTCGGACTCGGAGCTGTCGAAGCTCGAGTCGCTGTCACGAGCTTGTTGGAGACGGGTGGCGGCATTGACGCGAGCGACCTTGGCCTTCTTGGCGCGCTTGCGCATGGTGGGCATGATGGGGTTGCCGCTTGCGTCCTTGGCCAGCGCAGAGCCGAGGCTTGCAGCGGCAAGGGCTGAGCCCGGGACTGGTGCGGACGTTGCGGAAGCTGTCGAAGTGGTCGCGGCAGATGCTGGTTGTTGCTTGGACTTGTCAAAGAGGCTGGCTGCAGCGAGGATCCTTGCTCGACGGACGGGGTCCTCCTCGACCTCGCCGACGGGTCCGTGGTCCTGCCCGTCATCCTCCACATCCTCTGGTGGTGTAAAATTGCCTTCATTTTCATCGTCCTGTTCGTCGTGCTGCAAGTTGTCGAGGTCCGCGTCGTCGTCGTCCTCGTCGATTTGCATAATGGCGCCGTTCATGGTCTTTCTGCGGCGCTTGCCGCCTCGATCCGACTTTTGTCCGGCGGTGTCGATCCTCTCCTCCATGGTCTTTGCACGACCTGTACCGAGGGTGGCGGCGGACTTGAGCGCGGTGCGGTCGATCTCTGCGGAGGACTGTGCGAGCTTGGACATGATGCGGACGCGCTCCTCCTTTTTGAGGCGCGAAGCGATGTAGGCGTCGAGGCGCTTGCGCTTCTTGGATGACATGGGAGCGTCTGCATCCTGACCCGAGGACTCGAGGAGCTGCCTGCGCTGCTGCTCTGCCTGTTTCCTGCGGAGGTCCTCTTCGCTGCCGGGTACGATGAGCTGGGCGTTGGAGTCGTCGGCGTCGGCCTCGCGCTGGCGGAGGGAGCGCTTGTTCTTGTGCGAGGAGCCGCCGACGGACGAGCGTCGCGCCTTTGCGTTGTATCGTTCCTTGACCGGCTTCTTCATCGTCATGCATGTATGGGATGAGGAAGTGCAGATGGTGGAAGGGCAGGGAGGCTGTTTGGCTTCTCCACCTGTCACAGTCTGCTGTGCTGCTCCACTCGGACCCAAAATTTTTGGAGCCCACGCCTGGCGCACACTCTTTTGCTTCCGACTTCCGGGCTTTCGCAAAAAGGAAGACTCGGAAAAGCGGCCAAAATCGTGCCGTCGAAAAAAAAAAGGTCGCGCTGTGAGCGGGTAAAATGCGAAAAAAAAGGGTTGGAAAATGCGCCAAAAAAAGGGATGCAATTTATGCGTTGATTGTCTCGACCGCTCAAGTGAGTTCCACTTCAACTCAGCTCACTGATCTGAGCGAGTACTCCTGAACTGTACAGTACAAGTATAAACTTGCAACGATGTGTCGGTTGTCCGAATGATTTGGACATGGCTCACTCGTTTGATGGGGTTTGAAAGTGTTGCTTGGCGACGCGGTGTTTGGGGGCGGAGTGCGCAGCGAGGGAGGCGCGCGTGTGTTTCTTCGTTTCGTGTGTGCTTCTTCGTTTCGTGTGGAGGGCGAGGGGCGCGCTTCGGGGGCAGAAGCAGAGGGCAAGGCGTGCATGCATCCAAGTCACAACCCTAATCGCCTCCACCATTGTTGAAGCCTCGTCTCCGTTCCTTCTCATCCATCACTATCGCCATCGCCATCGCCATCATCATCACCTCAAGCGTCACCCGAAGACTGCACAGTCACCAACGCACGATCGCGTCAGTCGCCCAAGATAGCCAGTCAGCTAGATTCGACAATCGATCAACGCGCGTCCGGCACATCCCGAGCTTCTCCAACGTCACATCGCGTCGAGCTCCGCACCTTGACTCAGCTTCTCGGCGCGGTCCGACAGCTTACATAGTCGCATAGCTCGAGCTCTGCTGATCAGCAGTAGCAGCATGCTCTGAGCATCGGCCCGCGACGATGGATCCGTATCAATCCGGGTCGCGCGACCCAGCCGGTCGGGATGGCAGAGACACTAGGAGCTCAGCCCACCGTCGAAGATCCCGATCTCCGCCCGTACGCATTCAACGCGACCGTCTGCCCGATCACTATCCGCCCGGCCATGAAAGGGACGGCCGACGCCACTCCAGGGTCGATCCCGACGCTGCTCCCATGCTCCTGGCCAGGAAGCCTCCCGCAACTGGCGCATCCGGCCTGCCATCAAGACCAGGCACCTCCATTTCGCACGCCGCATCCATCCCCTCCCCGTCATCGCCGTCCTTCCCGCGCGCTGATCTCGTCTCTCGCATCGTTGCATCAGCGCCCGAACGATCCCTCTTCGATCGCGTAGAGGCAAAGCGAACCGCCGTCGCAGAGCTCCGCATCGAGCACAGTGCGCTCCTCAAGAAGATCAAACAGGCGCAGGACCATCTCGCAAAGGCTTCCGCCTCCAACGAACAGAAACTCAACTCCTTCCTTCGCGAATACCAGCAGTCACTCGCCGAGATCGAGCACAAGATCGCCGCCGCATCCGACAGTCTATACCGCATGCAGGTAGAGTGGCAGATCGCCGTCACAGAGAGCCTCGTCCCAACCCTTCTCTCCACCGCATCCCTCCCGACCGACCCCAAGCTCGAGGAGCTCATCTCCGACGTTCGAGCCGAGCAAAAACTTGCCCGCGACACCGACAACAGGGTTCGCATGAACTCGGGCCAAATCAGCAGGTTTCAGAGCGATCTGTCACAGGTCAGAGCCGACGTCGCCGCCCAGTCCAAGGACCTATCCAGCAGCGTCGACCGCATCAGCAAAGACATCCAGGACACCCGTGTCCAGCTCAAGGACACCAGAAAGGAGCTCCGCAGGGACATCGACAAGGACGTCGGCCAAATCACCGACAACCTCAAACGTATCCGCCGTCTCGAACACGACCTTCAGGCCTTCAAGCCAGACGCCGCCGACGCCGCCGCCTCCCGCGCCCACTCCACTGCCTCGGGCAGTCCTCGTCCCTCGCACGCCTCGTCCGTGCGTGCCAATTCACCCACTAGAGATCCCCGCTCTCGCCCCATGCCCAAACCGTCCACGGCTACGTCCACCTCGGCGTCCACCTCCGCGTCCGCAGACGTCGCCTCCGCTCCCTCCACCACCGCGAGTACATCCGCCATCCCAACCACCGCAACCAGCGCCGCTCCGTCGCAAGCCGACAAGACTTCCACCCACGAGTACGTCACGCGCGCTCAGTTCCGCAAATGGATGCGTGACCAACAGAGCGACTTGGAAATGCATTTGGACCAGGTCAAGGACCTTGCCGTCATGGAGGCAACCGCAGAGATCCAAACTTCCATGGACGAACGCATTCAAGCCCTCGCACTCAAGTGGAGGAACAAGGTCTCCGCCGCTGCTGGCGACCAAGACGCTGCGCAGAAAGACAAGCCGGCTACGAGCGGCTCCGACGCCAATGCCGCGCCATCCGAGCCAACGCCCATGGAGGTCGACGCGTCCGTAACACCAAACACGGCATCCGAGGCCGCGGCCGCCGTCGCTCCAGCAGCCGCACCGCAAGCCGCGGCAACAGCAACGCAATCAGACCCGACACCTGTACCAACACCAACTCTCACAACGGTGCCCGCAACTTCGGCTTCTCCAGCCGCAAAGACTGCCGATGCGGTGGTCACAGACGAAACGGCCGTGTCAGACAGTGCCAAGGAGCAGGTCAACGGCAAGACCGAGCCAATGCTCCGTCCCATGATGACACTACTCGATAATCGCATCATGTTGGTGGAGAAGAAGCTAGAGTTGTGGCGCTCGCTCTATCGCACCGACTTTGACAAACTTCTCCGCTCACCCGAGCAGCTCAAGAAGCTCTCTGCCGCACTCAAGCAGCACGACACCGACGCGCCTGCGGTAACCGCCTCGCCGAATGTTGCAGACACGGTCTCTTCTGCCGAAGTGTCGAGCATCCGCGCTGTGCAGCAGGAGCAAGTGGGACGCATGCAGCTGCTCGAGCAGTGGAAGATCGGATTCGTCATCTACGTCGACCAGAAGATCGACCACTTGCAGAGGCAGTTCGAGGTGCTCGATGACCAGTCGTCCCTCCAGGGCGCGCTGCTCATCAAGCTTGCCGAGCATGCCAACCCGCGTCGCCCACCACCCACCACGCCTGCCACGGCGGCCATGCCGTCAGCGCTCTCACCTGTTCAGCGTACGCCGATGCCTCCGGCGGTCTCTGCCTCGGCTCATCCGGCAGCGCAACCACAGCCGCAGCCGCAGCCGCAACCACAGCCACAGCAGCAGGTCTACCAGCCCTTGCAACAGCAACTGCCTCCGCAACTGCAACTGCCTCCGATTGCAGTTCCCCCGCCGGTACAGTCGCCTTCCGACGTGGCGGCTCTGTCGGCAGCACACATGTCTGGCGTCTACAACCATCCGGGTCACATGCAGCAGGGACAGCAGCAGCAGCCGCAGCTGCAGCATCCGCTGCCCCGAAATCCCTACTCGCACCCCGGACCAGGCTACCCTTGAGCTTTCCATCGCTCGTCATCTCAAGCCAGTCACCCCTGGCTCCCTCTGGCTCCCTCTGGCTCACTCTGGCTCCAATCTGCACGATTACTCTGTGACAACCTTTGCCAATATGTACAAGTACTCGAATTTCAGCTGCTCTGTGTGTCGCTGCATGCCTGCGATCTGAACCTTGAACCACGGTGTGCCCGATCCACGATTGGCGATGCAAGGTCGGCGTGTGGAACACCTATGTTAGACCCTGATGATCTGCAGTTGTTATTTTCGAAAATTGGAAGTGAGCTTTTTCGGAGCCGAGCCATTTTCCAGAGGTCGAACAAAAATTCCCACGATCGCGTCAATGGTGTCTGCCAAAGCAGCCCAAAATTGCCTCACCAAAGCCGCGCGTCCATACTGAAGTGTGCATTTCAGCGCGAGCCGCCGTCTGAAGCGCTCAATTTCATCTCTGGGCCTGGCTTGAAATTCGAACGTAGCGATACTGCGGTGTGCTGCCGAATTTGCTGGTCGTCCAAGTGAGAAGCCGACGTCGCGCCGCTAGGAAGGAGGGCGAGCCGGAGCAACATGCGGAGCCGGCACTTGGTCTTCGAGTGTGAGGCGGCGGGGCGAAAATTCGCAACCGCACACCGCAGAGTTGCAGCGAAGGTGTGTGTGTGTGAGCAGCCACGCAGCAGCAGCAGCAGCGGCAGCGCTACCGTGTCGAGACCATCAGGGTTAATCGTTCTCACCGTCACCTTTTCATCACCTCCCCTCAAGACACATACATCGCCCATCATGCCGAAGTAGGTATTCGCAACACACGCATCGTCAGCAGCATACGTCGCACGCACTCGTCACAAAATGCAGGTCGCCAGCAACGGTCTCGACATTCGACCAGCAGAATAGCACGAATCAGCATCCAGCATCCAGCATTAGAGCCAGCCAACCTAAGTACAGCATCTCGACAATAATCAGCATACACACGGACGGAAGCACCAGCTGGATGGCTATGGCATCGCCATTCTGCGAGCGATACGCATAGGTCCGACACTAAGTACCGCAGCTCATAGGGCAACAGGCAGCAAAGCATATTGGGTCGTGGTGGTGGACCTGACCGGGACCTGCACAGCATAGCATGCAGTCGAGACAGACGACACCAGTCCTATTGTTGGAAGGACGTTCATCTTGTCCTCGCATGCTCGTCGCGCTGTCGGTCTGGAACGTCTTTCTGGTCAACCGCTGGGGCGGAAGCAGCATCGTCAGCAGCACCGATACACCGCATGCCTTTGGGCCCTTGACCCAGCTACGCTCATCTTCCTGCCGCCACTGTGACCAGTCCCTCCCGGCGCGGCCATGCCAGCGTCCTCCGACAATGCCGCGATCTGGATCCATTCCCAGACCTGTCCACTTCCACCTCGTCTCGACACTCTGGCATTGACCGACCGGGCCACGACGATCGTGCGACGATGCTGCTCGACTGTTGCTGCACACCAGCGTCTCTTTCGACACGCATGCTGACCCTCATCACCTCATTGTGTTCCAAAAACAGCGTTCGTGACGTCGACGCCGCTACCTTCATTGACGCCTACGCGCAGCACCTCAAGCGATCTGGTAAGTCTCCAGCAACATAACGCAGCACAGCTGGCAGATCCAACAAACAGGAACCGCGGGAAGCCAAGCATGGAGGATTAGGTGTAGAGAATTTGCAGCACACCAGCGAACCTCGAGCGAAAACGGATGCAAATGGAGATGGTGGTGACGGCTAGTCAGAGGCACGATGTACCAGCATCGTACAAGGAGAAGAGCTCACAGCATTCGGTCGCCGACAAACTTGATGACTTGGGATCTCTGCACTTCATTCCGACACGCGAGACGCCCCGCACGCTCAAAGAAGCCATCGTGCATGACATTGGACGGAATCCTTGGACGACATCCCGAGAACGCACGCGCCGATCTGCCAGCTGCTCCAATACATTCACCAAAGACGATCCAGTACTGACCCGATTCTGCGTTGCATCCACTTTTGCACCCACCTTTCAGGCAAGATCGAGGTGCCCGTCTGGGTCGACATTGTCAAGACCGGTCACTTCAAGGAGCAGGCCCCTTACAACCCCGACTGGTTCTACGTCCGCGCCGCTGCGCTCGCCCGCCACATCTACCTGCGCAAGGCCGTCGGTATCGGCCACCTGCGAAAGTTCCACGGTGGTGCCTCGAACCGCGGCTTCCGCCCCTCGCACCACGCCGACGCCTCGGGCTCGGTTCAGCGCAAGGTCGTGCAGGGTCTGGAGGGCATTGGTGTTCTCGAGAAGGACCCCAAGGGTGGCCGTCGCATCTCGCAGGATGGCATGCGTGACCTTGACCGTATCGCCGTCGCCTGCCTCGAGGCTGCCCGCGAGGAGGAGGAGAGCGAGTCCGAGGAGGAGGACGAGGAGGAGGATGACGAGTAATTCTTTCCGAATCACATCGACCCTAGTTTAGTCCGCGGGTGTCGAGGCCAACGCCTTGGCACCCGTTTCTTCACCCTCAAAAACAAAAAAGGAAGGTTGGTTTTTGGTTCCTTCCTGGCGTGGGGAGGAAGCAGTGCAGATTCGTTTCGCGCCTTCCAACACCATCGCCATTGCATTCTCTCGCCTCTTCAACCAAAAACCTCTACCCCTTTCCCTGCCGCGCGAGAGGCGCCCTTCTCCACCCTCCCCACCTTTGTATCATCTCTACATTGCCGCCGCGCAAACCCCGCACAGAAAAACAGAATCTCTCTCACAGAAGCGAATTTGGCATTCGGGCTGTGTTTCATTCGAGCGTCCAGGTGAAGGATCGTTGGGATGAGCCCGGTGGGATGTGGATGGGGGTGTTGTTGTCGAGGGTGTGGATGTCACGTTCGACAAAGGTGGCGGTGCCGTCTTTGGCGATGAGGATGACGGTGGACGTTCGAGTGGCGTACCATTCTTCACCTGCAGGGGTGGGGAGTTGAACGGGAGGGATGAGGATGGAGTTTCGTAGTTGGGATCGTTGGGTTGGGTTGGACGAGGTGGTGAGGATGTTGAATAACTCTTGGACCAAGTGTTCTGAGGAGGATGTGTGGTTGAGAGCTGCCTTGAATGCTTGTGTGCCGGAGGAAACTTTGGGCCATGGTTGATCGAGTATCGAGTTGGACATGCCCCTGCACATGTCGCCGTCCTCTGGTGGGTGCAGTACTCGACCTGGTTGCTTGGTCAACTCTCCGTCTGAATTGCGGTTGGTTACATACCCAAGCACCGTCCCCTCTGTCGACACCTTGCCTACCAACAAGTTGAATCCAGGATACCGCTCTGCCTTGGCTCCTACATCTGACAAATAATCTTCGATATCATGCACCACCTGCTGTCTAGATGGATTCGAGGATTGCGACCGCACGAGCCAGTTTCGAACCAGCTGTCCGCGCGATTCAAACCTCTCCATCCCTTCCGGAACTTCGGGGGTAGCCTCGGTAAAGTTGGTCAGGGTAGCAAGCACGCCATCCTTGGTGACACCTAGCCAGGTCCCCCCACCCGTGGCGTCGCGCGCACTGAGGATGCGACGAGGAGAGTCGAGATCGAAGCCATGCCATGTTGCCGAAAGTGTAGGGCGGGCGAGAAACTCGTCGCGGTTCGAAGCGATGACCAAGTCGTACCGCGGGTCGGAAACGGTCCAAAAGATCACGCACATCTTCCCCAACCCAAATCCCCATCCACAATGCAACAATGCAGCGTCGATGGTGGTAGTTCGACGGTGAGGAGGTGGGCAGCAGTCGGTGTGGAGGCTCCAAACGAGTTCCTTGCCCCCACCGGCTAACTCCGCATTAGCGGCCGAGTAAGAATTCCAAACCGTCCATCTCTCAATTCCCTCCCTCCCGCTCTCGCTCATCGCCACAAACAACTGCTCGGGAATGATGGGGCTTGTGTTACAATGAGATGGATGCTGGGGGTGTATTGGGTATATCTGCTGTCTGTACATCGGCGCATCAGTTCTCCTTCCACTGATACGCACACTTGCCGTTCGTGCACCGGTAAAACGTCGTCACTATCCACACACGTCCAAGTCGTCAGCTTCCCACATCCTATCTTCTCGCGCGGCGCAGCAGTATGAAACTTACTCGGTTCGTCGGCGGACCTGATCTGGAGCTGCATAAAGAACGCCTTTGGATTCTCGCACTTCGGACACGGAGCTGCCCAAAACCCCCGATCCCAACGTCAGCTTCTCATCAACCTCAACCAAAGAGTGGGAGGATCGGACTTACCATCGGTGGAATCGACGTTCTTCCAGCTTTCTTCGCCGCCCATGACGTCGTCGACCTCTTTGCGCTTGAGATGAAGCCGCGTGGTCATCTGACGAACGATGGGGAACTCGTACGGACACGTGTGGCACGACCACTTGTTGTTGCCCTGATCATCGAGCTGGATGATGAGACAATTGGCGCATGTTGGACAGAACAACATCTTGATCCCGGCTCCAACCAACCCTGCCTCTCTTGCTATGCCAAGTGTTACGATGGAGAGGTGTCGATGGAAGAACAGCGAGAAAGGATCGTGGTGAGAAAGATTTTGAGACCGCAATCAAGACCCTGAACTGAAAGTCCCAAAAATGCAAGAATGTTAAGCTGAAAGACTCGGCAAGAAGCTCCGAAAAACCCTCGACTCACTCACGTGCTGCAGACCAAGCACGGCTGCAAAAGATCGTCATCGGATCGAGGCCCGGCTGCCGCTTGGCAAGCAAAGCGCGTTTCGGGTCTCGTCGGCTTGCTTGGCGCCCAGTCTTGTTGTGGGCTTACTGTCTGCCAGCAGCAATCCGGGATCTTCCTCAGACGCGAGCAGAGAGCGAGAGGAAGAGAAATCCACCGGCACAACCGGCTGCCCGGATCGCATCTAGCCAGCCCTTGCCAAGTGCCCGCAATCCGCATTCTCGCTGGTAAAATAGTCTCAATCAGGGCAGCACACCCACAAAGGTGGGGTCGCAACGAATCACTATGTTCGTGAGGAGGTGGGGTCTTGCTCTTGCCTCGTCGGGAGTACAGCCGAAGGTCATGCTTCACTTGATGGCAGGGTAGAGACGATCGTCACGCTCTTGAACCCCCTCGCTTTGGCAGAGGAGGAGGAAGAAAAAAAAAAAGCCGAAGGAAAAGAAGAAAGAGGGCCGTGCAAGCGCCGCTGGTTGGCTGCTCGGCTCTTCCGTTCGATGCACGGAGCGCAGGCGAGCCTCCGCTCGTTCGGACACACGGTCCGTAGACCAGGCACGCGTGCAGTGGTGCCGACCGACCCGCAACGCAAGCTGCCGGCGTCATTTTGGGCAGGGCTTGGCTGGTTGGTTGCATGCCACGTCCGGGCATCGGCTGTCGGCCAGTGCCACCTGCCTCGCTCGCCTATTCGCTCGCTGCGCAGCTGCAATTTTACCGGAAAGCCACGCTGCGCTTCCATCGCGAGCAGCACCGGCCCGATACTCGAGACGTCCCAAGCCTGGCAAAGGCGGACGCTGGCAGCTGGCGCTTGCGATAGCCTCTAGCTTGCCCTGCCCGACGCCTTCGTGGCTGTCTTTCCCCACCATCACCCGCCGCGTTGCTCGAATCGTCGCACGTCCCGTCACCTCACTGCCGATCCCAGCCCTTTCCGCCTGCAATCTTCGTCGTGCATCCCTCCAAGAACCGCCTTCCGCCAGCAAGCAGACAGACACCATGCCGGAGCTCGTAGGATCCGTCGACGCCGGCACCACCTCGGTGCGCTTCATGGTGTTCGACGAGTTCGCCAAGGTAATCGCGTCGCACCAGATGGAGTTCAACCAGTACTACCCGCACCCGGGCTGGCACGAGCAGGATGCGCACGAGATCATCGACTGCGTGCACGAGTGCATCGACAAGACCATCGCCAAGCTCGAAAAGGAGGGCAAGTACTCGGCGTCCGACGTCAAGGTCATCGGCGTCACCAACCAGCGCGAGACGACGGTGGTGTGGGACAAGACGTCGGGCAAGGCACTCACGCGCGCCATCGCCTGGCCCGACGCCCGAACCACGCACACCATCCGCGAGCTCGAGGCCAAGAGCGACAAGGGCGTCGACGCCGTCAAGGAGGAGACCGGCCTGCCGCTCTCCACCTACTTTGCGTCGGTCAAGCTGCGATGGATGCTCGACAACCTGCCCGAGGTGCGCAAGGCGCACGACGACAAGCAGATGCTCTTTGGCACCATCGACTCGTGGATCGTCTACAACCTCACCGACCGCAAGGTGCACATCACCGACGCATCCAATGCATCGCGCACCATGTTCATGGATCTGCGCGCCCAAAAGTGGGACAAGAAGCTGTGCGACTTCTTCGGCATCGACATGGACATCCTCCCCGAGATCAAGAGCTCGTCCGAGGTGTACGGCACCGTCTCGCAAGGCGCCTTGCAGGGCGTCCAGATCGCCGGCATCGTGGGCGACCAGATGGCGGCGCTCGTGGGCAACAAGTGCTTCCAGCCGGGCGAGGCCAAGAACACGTACGGCACGGGCGCGTTTTTGCTCTACAACACGGGCGACAAGGTGGTCTCGTCCAAGAACGGCCTGCTCTCCACCATCGCGTACAAGGCGGGTCCAGATGCGCCCGTATACTATGCGCTCGAGGGCTCGATCGCCGTGGCGGGCTCGGCGGTCAAGTGGGTGCGCGACAGCCTCGGCCTCATCAAGGAGGCGCACGAGATCGGCGAGCTCGCCGGCCAGGTGGACACCACGGGCGGCGTGTACTTTGTCACGGCGTTCAACGGCCTCTTCTGCCCGTACTGGGACGACACGGCGGCGGGCACCGTCGTAGGCATCACGGCGTATACGGACAAGCGCCACTTCTGCCGCGCCACGCTCGAGTCGACGTGCTACCAGACCAAGGCCATCCTCGACGCCATGGCCAAGGACTCGGGAGTGGCGCTCAAGGCGCTCCAGGTGGACGGCGGCCTCACCAACTCGGACGTGGCGATGCAGATCCAGGCCGACATCCTGGGCATCAACGTCGAGCGACCCGAGATGCGCGAGAGCACGGCGCTCGGCTCGGCGCTGCTCGCCGGCTCGGCCATCGGGCTGTTCGGATGGGATATCAACAAGCCCGACACGCTCAGCAAGGTCAACACGGCAGGCAAGCAGGTGTTTGAGCCCAAGATCGACGATGCCAAGCGCAACGAGCTGCTGCACGGCTGGGAGCGCGCGGTGGAGCGCGCCAAGGGCTGGAACGAGAACCCCTGAGCCAGCGTGGGCTCGAAAAGAAACTCGGCCTTTGTACTAAAACTTGCTTGGAACGCACATTCGAACGTCGAAACTCGGACGGAACAGGTGCGACGTGGGCTGAGCTTGATCCAAGAGACGTGAGAACAAGATGGCGAGGCGGTGATGATCGGCTGGCCGGCAAGGACTTGGCTCGGATGGGCCGAACGGACGCGTGCTGCCGAAGCTCGCAGCGGAAATTTTAGAGTGCGAGCGAGCGAGTGAGCCAGAGTGAGCGAGAGTGAGCGAGGTGGAGCCGACGCGCCATCACTCAGCCGCTTGGCATCCGAGCTAGAGCCAGAGCCAGCGTCAGAGAGAAGGAGAGAAGAGTCGGCTTGGCCGCCGCCCGGCCGCCCGCCGCGTACTTCCGAAGCGGCCCAAGCCCGGATTTTACAGTATTGTTGGCTTTTTCAGCCGTGCATCTCGCTCGCTTCCAGCAGCCCTCCATCCATCGCCATCTCGACCTCGTCTCGTCTCGTCTCGTCTCGACCCGACTCGAACCGCAAACATGGCCACGGCGTCGACGACCAAGCCCGCCATGGCACCACTGCATCTGGTCGCCAATCTCGAGGCACACGCGTCTCGCTCGTGGCATCTGGCATGGAACCCGCGCATGCCGCTGCTCGCATCGTGCTCCGGCGACAAGGATGTGCGCCTGCACGCCTACTCGTTTGTCTCGAACACCACGGCCGAAGGACCTTCATCGTCAAAGCGTCCGGCGTTTAACCTGCGAGAGGTCATCCCCACGGGCCACCAGCGCACCGTCAGGCAGGTGGCGTGGTCGCCCGACGGCAAGATCCTCGCCACCGCCTCGTTCGACTCCACCGTGGGCATCTGGGAGAGGATACAGGACATCGACGGTACCGCCGAACTCGAGGGGGGCGGCAGCAGCGGCGGCAATCGGGGACCGCTGGCGCTGAGCAACGGCGGCAAGCCTGTGGACGAGCCCGAGTGGGACTGCGTAGGCACGCTCGAGGGCCACGAGAGCGAGTGCAAGTCGGTGGCGTTCTCGCACACGGGCAGCGTGCTCGCGTCGTGCAGCCGCGACAAGTCGGTGTGGATCTGGGAGGTGCAGCCAGATGCCGAGTTCGAGTGCCTGTCGGTGCTGATGGAGCACTCGCAGGACGTCAAGGTGGTGGCGTGGCATCCCAACGACGAGGTGCTGGCGTCGGCATCGTACGACGATGCGATCAAGCTGTACATCGACGACCCGCAGGACGACTGGTACTGCTACACCACACTCACGGGCCACGAATCGACGGTGTGGAGCCTGTCGTTCTCGCCGTGCGGCAACTACCTCGCGTCGGCGTCGGACGACCTGACGGTGCGCATCTGGCGCCGACTCGACGCGGACGAGTGCGAGGCACGAGGCGTCAAGCCCGAAGGCAAGATGCCTGGCCGCCGAGGCGACAAGTGGGTGGCCGTGAGCGTGCTGCGGGGCGACCACGACCGCACAGTGTACAGCGTCTCGTGGGGCGTCGACATGGTTTCCAAACGCACCGGCAACCTCGGTCGGCTCGCAAGCGGCGGTGGCGACGGACGCATCTGCGTATACGAAATCACCGCACCCGAGAACGATAAGCAGCTGGCACCCAAGGTGGAGCTGGTGGCCAAGATGGAGCGTGCGCATGGCAGCGCCGACGTCAACTGCGTCGCATGGGCGCCCGAGAGCCTCAATGCTCGTGGTGCGGGCGCGCAAGCCAAGATCGAGAAGCTTCTTGACGACGGCATCACACCCAAGAACGCGGGTCTCTCCAGCGGCCTGAGCCACCACAACATGTCGGACATGCTCGCGAGTGCAGGCGACGACGGCAGCGTCAAGATTTGGACGCTGCCCACCTCGCCGTACGCTGCGGCATGAAGCGCCGACCGCATCGCCAGCAAGCCAGCAGCCAGTGTAATAGAAGACGCCAGCACAGACTCGTTAATGCAAGCTTCACATGACTTCTTTACTGCATTTGCATGTTCATTGCGATTCTGATTGTGATCGTGACTGGCGTTGAAGTGGATTTGGGTGGTGGTGGTGTTGGTTTCGATCTCCCGATTTTTGAAGAGGGCGGACACGCGGAGCTAAGGCCGAGGCAGAAAGAGAGAGGAGGGTGGCTGAGGCGCGCGCGTCGATTTTGGATTGCGAGTCGAGGCGAGTCGAGTCGAGTCGAGTCGGACGCCGCTGGCAGTCGAGCAGCTGCTGAGCCGTGTCGCGCGCATTTGGCACACTTTGGAAGCGCCTTCTTCGCTGCACTCCATCTCACCTCCGTTCCCATCTGTCCTTCCGCACCTCCCTTCATCTGGCGCAAGCAACGCATCCACCTTGCATTACCTCTGCCATACACTTGCCGCGTTCGTTCATCGGCTCTGAGCTAGCTACAGCTAAAGCTCAAGCTACAGCTACAGCGGCATCTCGGCCAGACGCGTCTCGCCCGCACCCGTCCAACGCCTTCATAACCGGCCGCAGCATCCGCACAATCCCGCGCGTGCGTGATCGTACAGCTTCGTCCGTGCCCAAACGGAGCAACCTTATCATCGTACCGCTTCAGTGGGACCGTCTCGTGACAGTGTGACATGGACGTGGCTCATCTTTCCGCCATCTAGCTCTTGACCAACACTGCCGACACCGCTCGCAGTCTCCCACCTCCACCCGAAACGCATCTGCTTCCATGTCCGGAGGTTCCAACCACAACCATCACCACCCTTACACCTCCCAGCCTTACCGCTCCTCTTTCCAATCCAACGCTCCCGACTTTCATCCTCCGTCCCAGCACCACCCCTTCTCGCACCAGTCCGGCTACGGCTACCCCTCCGCCAACCAGGCTGCATCCGACTTCTCCCAACCTCCCTTGCCGCCCCATCACAATCCTGACCAAAACGCGTACCAGAGCATCGACACTCAGCCACACCACGGCTTCGAACATCTCGCTCCGCACTTTGACGCTTCCGGCACCAGCTACTCCGACGCTTCCCACCAGCTGCCTCTGAACAACAACTTTGCTCAGCAACAGCCGTACCAGGCCCTGTGGGATCAGCAGCAAGTCCCATTTGCGCCAGAGTCCGCGTCCCAGCAGCCTCAAGCGCCAGCAGGCCACGCCGATCAGCCAGGTCTGTCCGACAACTCGTACCTGCAGCAGCCCATCCCGGACGACATCGCCACCCCGCCGCTTCAGCACATCCAAGTGTCCACCCCTTCGCCTCACAAGCCCACTTTCCGCGTCAAGCTCAAACGCGTCACCAAAGTCAACGAGTCCAGCGCCGGTGCACAGCAAGCGCAGGCACAGCTCCAAGTCGAGCCCGCTCCCACCATGCCCGGCAGACCCCTCAGAGCCGCTGCTCTAAAAGCCACCGACAACATGGGCTCGCAATCCGACGCCACTCGATCCAAAAGCCATCGCCACGACAAAAAAGGCCCAGGCAGCGAAGAAGATTACGAAGAAGTGAGTGACCATGACAATCCGCACGCCCATCCCTTGCGCCAGGCACATCTGCCAAACAGGAATTCGCGCAGCACCAGCGGCGTTGATAGCCAGGAGACAGAAGCGCACATGCACGATCAGAAGGCTAGCAGGAGTAGCAGGAGTAGCAGCAGGAAGACTTTCCAAGTCGCCATTCGCAGGAGCAGCAGGGTTCCCAGCCGCAGCAGCAGTCAGGCTCCCACCGGCAGTCAGGCGCCCGCTCCGTCTCAGTCGCTCCGCATCGACGAGCCGCTCCCACGCCAGACGCGTCGCAGCACTAGGTTGTCCGGCGATTCCGCCCCAGAGTCCAGCCAGGAGGTCATGAGCCAGCACATGCCGCGTGCCACGCAGCGCGTCGCCACGCAGTCCAGGAAGCCCTCGGCGCTTCGTGATAGTAGGAGAAGGGTAAGCTTCGGGATTCGGTTCCGCAAGCGTTGTAGTTCAGAGGCCCCGGGATCGGACAGGGTTGTGATCGATGCAAGGCAGGCATCATGCCATGGAACCCGCATGGCGGAGATGGGATACTCCTTGGACCTGTGCCAGAGCCAAGCCACACTGACCGTATCGGCGTACACGAACTCTCACTGACGCCGTCCTCCTTCTCCATTCGCGATCGATTCTCACCAACAGGACGCTGACGCTCAAGACGACGATGAGGATGAAGATGCCGAAGCCGACGAGGATGTGGTCGTCAAGAACGACGAGGACGAAGACTTCAAGCATCACGATCCAGAGCCAATCATGTCCAGAAGTCGCAGCGGCCGCACCCTACGCTTGACAAAGCAGAGCATGGCCGAGTCCGACGATTCCGACAAGGGCACCCATGACGATGATGACGACGATGACGAAGACGTGGTGCGCGCCACGCGCAGCACATCTCGTGCTTCTCGTCGCCTCGCTCGTAACTCGCTCGGAGGCTTCGTTGCCGCCGACGACGACGAGGAGGAGGACGATGAGGGCGAATACGGCTCCAAGCGCTCCACCCGATCCGGCCGCTTGCGTCGCGGCAACAGCAACAGCGCCAGCTCCGCCAATCGCCTCAAGGAGATGGCCGCCAGGAAACGCGCCTCCAACGGCCGCAAAGCAAAGGTCATCGACGACGAGTTCGAGATGGACGGCGATGAGACGCCCGAGGAAGACCACATCTCGGGCGCCGAAGATGACCCGCTCGATCTACACAGCGACGAGCCCGAGGGCAGCCAGGGCAAGTCCTACTCGCTCCGCCAGCGCAAAAAGGTCAACTACTCGCTCGTGCCTCCTCCACCCTCGCCGCCAAGGGACGGCTTTGGCCGTACCATCCGTAACAACCGCGGCCGTGCCGGCAACGGCGCTTACGAAATCGATCCCGCAGCAACCGGCGTCCCTTCGGGCCCGGGCGCCGGTGCGGCTTTGCCAATGCCCTTCCCAGGCCGTGGCAAGAAGGGCAAGGAGGGCTGGGACGCATTGCCGTCCTCGATGACCGGCAAGGACTACGCTCGCATCTTTGGCGACCCCGTCGACAGTTCCGATGACGAGTTGCAGAACAACGCGCTGCGCAAGCCAGGCGGACCCGCCGCGCTCGGCGGCAGTGCTGCAGGTGGCCTGCTAGGAGCTGGTGGTGCTGGAGCGGCGGGCGGTCTGCCCGGCGGCCTCACTGGCTCCGGCGGCACCGATAGCTTTGGTCGCATCAAGAAGAGCGGCGACCCGCTTGCCGATGTTGACCCGCTCGGCGTCGACATGAACATTGACTTTGACAGCGTCGGTGGTCTCGACGGCCACATCCAGCAGCTCAAGGAGATGGTCATGCTGCCTCTGCTGTATCCAGAGGTGTTCCAGCGCTTCAAGGTGACGCCCCCGCGTGGCGTACTCTTCCACGGCCCCCCAGGTACAGGTAAGACGCTCGTTGCGCGTGCGCTCGCCGCGAGCTGCAGTACCGAAGGCCAGCAGGTGAGCTTCTTCATGCGCAAGGGCGCAGATTGTCTGTCCAAATGGGTGGGCGAGGCCGAGAGGCAGCTGCGTCTGCTCTTCGAGGAGGCACGCGCTTCGCAGCCAAGCATCATCTTCTTCGACGAAATTGATGGTCTTGCGCCCGTGCGCTCCAGCAAGCAGGACCAGATTCACGCCAGTATCGTAAGCACCATGCTCGCGCTCATGGACGGCATGGACGGTCGAGGTCAGGTCGTGGTCATTGGCGCCACCAACAGGCCCGACAGTGTCGATCCAGCGCTGCGTCGACCCGGTCGATTCGACCGCGAGTTCTACTTCCCGCTGCCTTCGCTCGAGGCGCGCAAGAGTATCATCAACATCCACACAAGGAAGTGGGAGCCACCCCTCGACGACGACTTCAAGGCGAGACTGGCCGAAGTCACCAAAGGCTACGGTGGTGCCGACTTGCGTGCTCTGTGCACCGAGGCGGCCCTCAACGCCATCCAACGGCGCTATCCGCAGATCTACTCGACGACCGACCGCCTGCTGCTGGACCCAGCGTCGATCCAGGTGGACGCCAAAGATTTCATGATGTCCGTCAATAAGATCGTCCCGTCGTCCGCGAGAGCCAGCGCTTCGGCAGCGGCGCCGTTGCCCGAGAGGCTCGCTCCCTTGCTCGGCGATGTGGTGCAGAATGCCATCTCGGTGCTCGACCGTATCCTGCCGCCCGTTAGCAAGCGCAACCCGCTCGAGGAGGCGCTGTGGGAGGACGACACGTTTGTGCCCAACGGCCTCACTTCCGGCATGTCAGCTGCCGACATGCTCGCCGGTGATCGCGGCTTCGGTCGTGAGATGCTGCTCCAGTCGTTCGAGGCGCAGCGCGTCTACCGACCGCGCATGCTCGTGCACGGCGCGGCCGGCATGGGCCAAGGCGCGGTGGGTGCGGCGCTGCTGCAGCACCTCGAGGGCTACCACGTGCAGTCGCTCGACATCGGCACGCTGCTGGGCGACAGTGCGCGCACGCCCGAGGCTGCCATCATCCAGCTCTTTGTGGAAGCCAAGCGCCACAAGCCCAGCGTGCTGTACATCCCCGGCATCGTGCACTGGTCGCGCTCGGTATCCGACGGTGTCAAGACGACGTTCAAGGCGTTGCTCGACGGGCTCACCGACGCGGATCCGGTCATGCTGCTCGGCATCGCCGAGGCGCCGCTCGACGAGCTCGACGACGAGGTGCAGTCGTGGTTCAACTTCCTCGACGACGACCTCGTCGAGATCCGGCAGCCGGACGAGGAGAGCCGCCGCGCGTTCTTCAAGGAGATCTTTGACCACGTCATTCGACCGCCCACCGAGTTCCCCGACGCGCTGCCGCGGCGCAAGAGGGTGCTGGAGGAGCTGCCCAAGGCGCCGCCCCGTCCGCCGCGCAAGCTGACGCAGGCGGAGCTGCAGCAGCAGGCGGACAACGACGCCAAGCTGCTCGAACACCTCAAGTACCGCCTCGGACCCGTGCTCGCCGAGCTGCGCAAGAAGTTCAAGAAGTTTACGCGCGATGTGTGGGACGAGTACAACCTGCGCGAGCTCACGCAGCAGTTTGAATGGAAGCGCGAAAAGGGCAAGGTCACCATCGAGCTCAGGTACTACCGCCCGAATCTGGCGGCGCAGCAGGCGCGCGAGGACGAGGCGGACGACATCAACGGCATGCTCGAGACCGAGGCCGACATTGCAGCCAAGCGCGGCATCACGGCGGCACAGTTCAACAGCCCTGCTCCTGGTGCTGTCGCTGCCGAGGAAGAGGCGCCGAACGCCGCAGGTGCCGAGGCTGAAGCGCCTGCCGCCGCTACTGCTGCCAATGCTGAGGCTGCCGACGTCGAGATGGCGAATGGCGACTCTGCCGCGGCCGCCAACGGCACCAACGGTGTTGGGGCAAGTGGCGAGGCCTCCAGCGTTCCAGCCGACGCTGTGGCGCCGCCCTCGTCGCAGCCGAACGGCGTTGGCGCTGCCCACGCCAGTGGCGAAGCCGAGGGTGCTGGTGCGGATGCATCCACCGTAACCGCCGAGGGTGCGGGCGACGGCGCTGGAGCCAAGGCGAGCGACGAGTACGTGACGCGTACGATGCCGATCTGGACGACGAATCTGGAGAAGATGCAGAAGCGGCTGTACTACAACGGGTATCTGTCGTGTTCTGCGTTTATGGACGACATCCAGAAGATCGTTGAGAATGCCGAGGAGGCAGCGGAGGTTGATCAGGATCGGGTGTTTCGGGCGCACCAGATGCGGAACCTGGCGATCGTGTTGATGGATCAGTACATTGATGCTGGGTTTCGGGAAGAGTGTGATCGGATGGCGTTGCGGCAGATGGCGCGCGAGCAGGAGGCGCGCGAGGCGACGGAGAAGGCCAAGCAGAGTGCGGAGGAGGCGGCTAAGAAGGCGGCGGAGAGTGCCAAGGGCGAGCGTGCGAGTGCGCGCATTGCGGGCAAGGAGGTGGATGCGGCCATGTTGGGCGATGTGGGTGCCATCGAACGCGGCGCTAAGAGACAGCGTAGTGTGAGTGCGCAGGCTGAACAGCCCCAAGCTGGTGGGGGGGATGTGGAAGAGGCTGTTCAGGAGAGTGGGGATGGACAAGTGATGGAAGGGGAGAAGGAGGAGGAGGCGCGCAAGCGCGCGCGCGTTGAGTCACCACCTGTGCATCCCCCACTCACGTATACCGCGACATCGTACGCGGCACTCAAGCAACACATCATCGCGTCGACAGCAACGTATAGCATCGACCAGCTATCAAGGTTGCGAGCGGCGGCGTTCAGCGCCATCTGGCACCATCGTGCCGATTGGAACCGCGACGAACTCATCGGTCGCCTCATCGAAATCACCGCCAAATCCCAACAGGCCGTAGCGAGAGAACGCAACACCGCCCTGTAATGTGCAATCCCCCCCGCAATGTCATCGTGCTCAAAAGAATCAGTTCCTCAGCGTGCGTGTGCTTGAGACTTGGTTCTGCTGGTGCGAATAGCCTCGTCTCACCAGCCTTTGAGGCGCTGCACTTCGTCGAGTGGTGAGCCGTCCAGCTCAAATCGTGCCCACCCAAAGCATTGCGCTCAACAAAGTCGGCTCGCTTCGACCAATCAATCTTCACACCTTCGTACACATCCACAGCAGCACCCATGACAAATGTATACATTCGGCACCTCACAGCGCCGCAGCTCGCGCTACGCATCGTCGTCCTCGTCGACCTGAGACAGCTCTGTGCGCTCCCTCCGGCGCGCGGCAGGTGAGGGCGGCTGGTCACCTGCACCACCCCGAACTGCACCCCAGTGCGGGCTGGCCGCAAGCACGGGCGACGCGGACGCGGACGAACTGCCCGACGTCGGCGTCAGCGCCTTACTGCCCGCAGCTACAGCTAGCGGCTGCGTGCCTCCGAGCGCAGCACCCGTCCTCTCGGCCACAGGCGAACTGAAGGTCGCCACCGCATTGGCGCCCGTAAGCGTCACGCCACTCAGCTGCGACGTGAGCGCGTCCGTGTCCGGCTCGGCGTGCGTCACGGGCGTGAAGCCGGCGGGCCGCGCGAGTCCCGAGGCGGTGGCGGGCGTGAAGCTGCCGCGCAGATTCGTGTTGGACCCCAGCCGGCCCTTGGTGAGCCGCAGCGAGCCGGACGAGTTGCGTGCAATCGTGCCGCGGTGCAGCCCTGCGGGTGCGCGGTAACCGTCGCGCGATGCGATGCTGCGGCCCGTCGCGCCCGACCGCCGGTCCTCGTCATCCTCATCCGCACCCGCGCCTGCCACACCCCACGGCGACGGCGGCTGCGATGCGGACACGCCCGACACTGACGACTGCGTCGAGCCGCCACGGCGGTGCATGCGCGCGTCGAGCCCGAGCGCGCCATGCTGCGACCCGGGCGTGTCGTACACGCTCGGCAGCCGCCTCGACGCGATCGACGGCGAGCGGCTCCCATCGTCCCTGCCGAGATCGTCGACGAGCTCCTGCACCGAGTTGGTCTGCGCGCCAAAGTTGACCTCGTCAAAGATCTCGTAGTAGCGCTCGATGCAGAAGCGCACGATCGAGCCGAGCGTGGTGGTGTTCGCATCCGCATTCGACGAGAGCGATGCCTTGCGCAGCTGCGGCGACCTGGACGCCGGCTGCCCGGTCAGAGTCATGGAAGCCATCCCCTCGACACGGCAGATCATCACATCCTTGATCGCATTCCCGCTCGAGACGAGGTTGGGCGCAATGACCGTCGCGAGATTGGCCGCGTCCATCTTGTTGGTCTCGCTGTGCTGGGCGACCTTGTGCAGCATCTCGAGCACGTACGAGAGCAGCATGCCCGAGCAGCTCGGCTCGATTGCCGGCAGCAGACGCGTGCGCAGATACTCGATCGTCTCCTGCGCTTGTGCCTCGTACACTGCGCTGGGCAGCTGGGCGTTGGGCAGCGGCGGCGGCGGGCACGCACGGATGAGCGGGTACATGCTCGCGGCAAAGATGGGGCGGGGCAGCGAGCGCAGGAATACCTTGAGCAGCACGGCAGGGATGTGCGGATCGCGATACTGCTCGAGGCTGACCGGATGGCCGCGGTCGTAGCTCTCCTGCGCGGTCTTGAGCAGAGCCGAGGAGGGCGAGCGTCGAAAGATGCCTTCGACCTCGGCGGGTCGGATGCCGTCAAAGTCGCCGAGGATGGCGTCGACACAGTCGCGCACGACGCGCGGTACGCCGCCGCTCTCGCCGTACTCGCCCATGAGGCGCACGAGGTCGACGCCAAACACCTTGTCCGTGCCGTCTTGACCCGCCAGAGCGTCTTGCGTCTTGGAGGGCAAGTTGACGTGCTGCTCGTACTTTGCGTTCCACTGCAGCACTTCGGGCGGGATGTCGATCTGGGTAAGGGGCACGTGCTCTGCGAGTGCGCTGAGCGTGTAGAGCTGCGATACCTTTTTGGAGAATTTGGGCGAGACAAAGTAGGCTCCCGTGTTGACGAATTGGAGGAGGGAGCGCGTGAAGAAGGTGGGATGGACGATATAAAGCTTCTTGAGATTCTTGCGGAAGCGGCGGTCGAGACGTCGGTATGCGCGCCAGATCCAATTCCAGCCGGGACGATGGTGTCCGCCGCCAGCAAAGTAGATGACGGTGTAGTCGTTTTCGACAAAGAGGTCCATGGTGTCCATGATGCGGTCGAGGAGCGCATCGTAGTCGACCTCCTTGGGATCGGGCAGGCAGCATGCGGCGAGGACGACCATGGGGCGCGTTTCGTAGTCGAGGCCTGCCTGGAAGACGATGCGACGCACGTACGAGTCGAGCTTCTCTGCGCGAGCGATAGCTTCGCTCCAATTCGCTGCGGGACGCTGTTGTGCCAGGGGTGAGTTGGAGTGATCGGAGCCAGCTGGAGTGGCTGAGGGCCAAAGGAAGCCGGAGCCGGAGCGGAGCTTGTTGCTAGACGATTTGTGTTGGAGGCGGGAGAGCGTAGCATAAGCGCAGCTAGGCGATTCGTCCTTGAGCGAAGGCGAATTGGGCGGCAGGTCGTGCAGGTGTCTGGCACGCGGCGAGCTAGGCGATTGAGATGCTGGTGATTGAGGGGGCGAAAAGGAGGGCACGTCTTCAAAGATGCCAGCTAGGGGCCGACGACGCGGCGAGCTTGTTGGAGAGCGACGAGGACTTGGCAGCGTATCGGTTTGGCGGAGCGAGCGGTGGTTTAGTGTGGGGCTGTCGCTAGTGGGCGCGTGGGCGGCATCGTCCTTTTCGACGGCTGTGGCTTCGATTGGAGCCGAGATGTCAAAGGGGATGGCGCCTCTGGAGCGGCCGGACTTGGGGCGACCGGTGCGTGAGGGAGAAGCCGACTTGCGCAGCGTTTGTGTTGTGTTGGTCTTTTGGCGCGCTGCGGCTGCGGGGCCCCAGCTGAGCAAGTTGCCCCAGCCACCAGGCACCGAGATGACGGGTGAGGCGTTGGGGCTCTGCGACGACGAGGGGTCTTGGCGAAGGCGAGATGGACCGCTCTCGGGCTGGACGCTGTGTGTGTGCGCCTGCTGCTGATTGTAGGAGCCCCAGAGGGAGGCGAACGCGTTCGAAATGGTGCCTACGGCAGTGCGGTAGCCTGCCGCTGGGGTGTGATGACCGGACGAGGCGGTGGGAGTGTTGAAGCCCGATGTGCCCGGTGAGTCTGGCTCTGGGTCGATGCGATCGCGATGTGGTGGCGACGGCATTTTGGCAACGAGAAGCGACATGGGAGTGGCGGGGAGCGATGTTTGGATGGTAGCGCAACACGAGGTTTGCAGACGACTGCTCGTGTGTGTTGGTGGTGGTGCTTGGCTGAAGCCGCCAAGTTGGTCTCAGTGAGGTTGCATCAACAGGGCATTGCGGGTCGTGATGAGGAGGAGGAGGCGGTGACGGTGACGGTGACGGTGACGGTGACGGTGGCGGGATGGAGGGTATGGAGAGTGGAAAGGATGAGGGAGGCGATGCGACTCTTCAGCCGATGTCGATGTGAATTCACAGACGGCGTGGGAAAGAGAGAGAGCAAGAGAGAGCGTGTGAGGTTGAACGCGCGCGCGGCGAAAATGTGGAGCGCAGGCTGCGCTGCGATGATGCTTTGAGCCGGCGTGCAGGGTCCTGGCATGGCGTAGCGATGCGATCTCGCTGGGGTTCCTGGCTTGCGGCGAGTCTCGAGAGAGAGAGCATCACCGACGGCGGCCGGTGATTTGGATTTTTGGGGACTCACAACACTCAGACTCACACTCGCACCCTCCGGACGCGTTGTTTGTCTCTCGCTCAAGAGGAGTAGCGGCTTCGAGGACGCATCGCAGTCGGATCGAGCAAAGGACCTCCGTCATCGGGGGTCAGATGGCGCATCGTCGGTTTCCCACACATGAAAGTGAGCGCTTCGGCTGATCCGACACGATTGGGAGGGCACGTTGGAGACGCGTGTGCATTTGTAGCGAGAACATCATGAATAGGGGCAGCACGGGCCCAGCTCGGCACATCCGAACCACCACACCAGCCTCGGCGCGCTTTGTTGGGGCGGAGCTTCTGGTCTGGTCTCGTCGTCATCCAATGGTCTCGTGATGCTTTGCCTCACACTCGAGCGAGACGCTGGTAAGATTGCTCTGGGCCGAAGCGGCTTCAAGTGTGGCCTCCAGTAGTTGCAGCCCCACGTGAGCCGCCAACGCGTAATGCGCCGCCATGCAAAAGAGCGACCCTCTCGCAGGACCCTGAAGTGCCCAAGTGCTCAAGTGCCCGCTCCATCCCCCCGGCTTGGCACCGCGTTGTTCGGAAAAAACACGCACTTTCCTCAGCCTCTGGAAATAGGGGCCGAGCTCAAAATTCAGCCCCTCGCTCTCTCTCTCGCTCTCTCGCTCCCTCTCTCCCCGCTTGAAAAAAAAAGCGTCTACGAATGAGATTGCTATGCTCTCTTGAGGTCTCGAATCTAGCCGCGCTGAACGTCCATCTGGCGCCACATGAAGCCGATCAGGAACGTGCCAATCAGCGTCACCGCCACCTCGAGCGACACAATGCTGAATTGGCCCACCTGGTAGATGGTGGAGCCCCACAGCGCACCCGAGATGCGGCCCGAGTAGTTGCTCAGCTGGATCACCGTCGACGTCAGCCCATTGTACTTGGCCGGCACCTGCTTGGACAGCAGCGACAGCGTCACCGTCGTCAGCATGTTGTAACCGAGCGCCACCAGGAACCAGCTCGTAAAGAACGAGCCAAAGTTGAGCGAATGCAGCATGCCCAGCCGCCCCACCGCGGAATGCGCCGGACTCTCCAGCGAGCCCATATGCAACGACAGCCCCAGCAGGCCGAACAGCAGACCTGCCGCTAGGATCAGTCGATCCTGCAAATGACGTGCCGCAAAGACGAGCGCAAACAGGATGGGCATCGTCGCCAGTCCGCCGAGCGCGATCACGTTGCCCGCATTGTACTCGCTCCAGCCGAAGCGCAGGTGGCCGAATACGGGGATGTTGGCCTCCCACGCTCCGAGCACCAGGAAGTTGACCATACTGAACCAGCACATGGTCAAGACCGAAAACTTTTGCGCGCCGTTGAGCTCGCGCACCATGCTTCGCAGCGTCGGCTCCTTGTCCCGACCCACAACGTCTTTCGCCTTGCGCTCTTGCGCGGTCACAGCGCCCGTCTGCGAGCCTGAGAGCGTGCCCAGTTCGAGCTGCTGCGGCGGCGCCTGCATCAGCTGCACTGGGTCGCGGAAGACGAGCCAGGTGAGCGCAAAGAAGACGCCAAAGATGCCTGCCATCAACCATCCGGACGCAGTGAAGCCGTTCCAGATGCGATGCTCGTCCGTCATGGGCCGCACCTGCTTGGACAGCAATCCGCCCACAAACGGACCCACCGCCATGCCTCCCACCTGCGTCGTCACGAGGCACGCCGCCATCATGGTGCGCTTGTGCGTGCCCACCACCGCCGCATCCGTCATGTACTTCTTGACGTACATCCACGACACGAAGCCGGCACCCAAGATGATGCGGCCCACGAACATGAGCCAGGCCGTATCTGCCGCACCTGCCAGCGCATACACCACTTCGCCCACCAAGATGCAAACCGAGCTGAACAGCATCGGAAAGCGGTACACGCGGTTGTAGCGCTTCGAGAAGGGCACGAGGAAGAGGCCGGCGATGAACGTCGAGATGCCGATGGTGAGACCAGAGAACCACGTCGAGGCACCGAGCTCGTTGGCGTACGCTGCCGACGTGGGCACGATGATGAAGAAGGTCATGTTGAGCAGGAAGTTGAGCAGCAGCACAATCGCGCTCTGCGACATGGGCGGCACGTGGTTCGCATCCACAGCCACTGGCATCAGCGCCGCTACCGATGCACAGGGCGAGGCCGAAGTGACACCCAGCTCGACGCTCGCAACATCAGGAATCGACGAGATGGCGGCTGGCTCATCGTCGCGCGTCTTGGCGTCGACCATGGCGGCTGCTGAGTCTGTCTTGAGGGTCGTCATGCTGCCGGGGGTCGTCGGGTCGAGAGCGAGTCTGTGGTGGTTGGGATGGACACCACATGCGCTGCGTACGGATCGGAGGACGAGGATTCCGCTGCTACTGCATGGTGGATTGACGAGTCAGAGCAAGCCACATGGCTAGCTGCAATGCCTTGCCCGGCAAGGGGGCGGCGAGGGTGAGCCGGCGATAGGCTTGATCCGCGGGGTATGCAGCCAGCCAGCCGGCAGAGTCACGCGGCGCCTCTTGTCGAAAAATTCCGACGCGGAGAAAAACGCGGCTGTCTTGAACGGCCCTGCCCTCGTCACTATCCCACGCCGCTCAAGTCGAATGCCAATCGGATCACCTCAAGCTACATCGAGCCAGTTCGTACACACACGGTATTGCAAGGTCAGACAACATTCGATTGCATTACGATCGACCGACGAGACCTCACTGAGACGGAAGGAAGAGAGTGTTGCCGGCCTGACCACGGCCTCGCCGACCAGGAAAGACGCGCCCCCATAGACTCCAGCACCTGTTACAGTAACCAGAAAAGGACGCACCCAAGGCTCCTTGCCAACGAGGCGCTGATGAGATCAGACACGGCTAGCATGCGCAGCAGCGTAGCGAATGTGTAGTACGCCGTACCACCACGCATGCCCCACTGGCCGCGCACGAGGCGCGACCGATGGTTTACTGTTGGACCCTCACCAGGAACCGCTACGGCTTAGTTTGAGCGCAGAGCGGGCAGAATTAGGTCCAGAATGGAAGGAAAAAGGAGAAAGAGAGATAAAGGGGAAGGGGAGGGCGACTCAGGAGGTCGTGAGGAAAGGAGAGGGAGGAGGAGGGGCGAGGAGGGGCGAGGAAACGAGGCGGACTCAGAGCAACGGATGGCGGCGAAAGTCGATGGTGTTGTCGACGAATGCAGCCCTCACAAGGCAGGAACCATGTCGAAGTCGGACGATACACGAGCGGGTGCAAAACAAGGTCGACAGGATGTTCTGAAGATGAAGGATGTGGTGGGAGGGAAGAGCGTTGGGAACAGCGACAAGGCTCGCTCTTTAACCACTTTTTCTTCGCGTCTTGGGCTGGCGCTCTGCTGCTTTTCTTTCTTCTCTGCCACCTCTGCGCATTTTGGGCTCACGTGATGCGGTACGCTGCGGATGGGCGAAACGCGGGAAATGTTGGATTGCAGGCTTCTCCACTTTTGGAGGCGGGCGTCGATCGCATCCACCATCCCGCACCGCTTGCTTCTCGGCTGGATTCTCGAAGATGAAGCTGACGCCGGAGCTGATATCGCGGAGCAGCTCATCGATCAATGCGCTGCAGGATCGCGAGCTCGACCTACGCGGGCTCAAGATCCCTGCCATCGAGAATCTGGGCGTGACGCGCGATCAGAACGATGCGATCGACTTGACGGACAACGACATTCGCTTCCTGGGCAACTTTCCGCTGCTGCAGCAGCTCAAGCACGTGCAGCTGGGCAACAACTTGATATCGCGCATCGATGCACGTTTCGCATCGTCTCTACCGGCACTGCGCTCGCTCACGCTCACCAACAATGCGATAGCCGATCTGGCGGAGCTTGCGCATCTTGCCAAGTGCACGCGGCTCGAGTATCTTTGTCTCATGGGCAATCCGGCGAGTCGCGAGAAACACTACCGCGAATTTGTCATCTGGAAGCTGCCGCAGGTGCGGGTGCTGGACTACCAGCGCATCACCGACCGCCAGAGGCAGCTGGCAAAGGAGCTCATGCAGACCGAAGATGGCGAACCCTCGGAACTGGCGGCGAGCATCATGCGAACACAAAGCGGCGCAATGGACATCGACACGCCCGGCGTGGCCAAGGGTCGCACGTTTGAGCCAGGCAGGCTGAATGGATCTTCAAGAAAGCTGTTGACGCCAGACGAGAGGCGGGCGATCGAGGAGGCCATCGACAAGAGCGAGAGCTTCGAAGAGATCCGTCGGCTCGAGGAACAGCTCAAGACGGGCTCATTTGCCGGCTCGAATTAGTCATCCCCTTGGCACACTTAGACAGGCTTTGCTGCCACATGTATTAGTACGAACCCAACCCTTCTCGTCGTGTCGCATGTGTGGGCGTGTGGCTCTTCTTGGGACGGGCGGAAAGAGCCGAGCGAGACGGCATCGTGCGGATCTAACATTTTCAGACGCTGGCGAAATTTGTTGGCTCAGCAGAATCGGCGTCTTAGTCGGCGGAATTTCCGTCTTTTCTTGGGCTCTGCCTCGCCACCGAGTCGAGCGAAGCCTTGATTTCCTGGTTTCCAGTCTGCTTTCCAGCTGCTTTTCCCAAGAATTTTTTGGGAAGGCAGCGGTGGTGCTCTGTGTGCGCCTTTGCTGCTGCGATTTGGCGCAGCGATGATTGGAGGATTTCGCGGGTTTGATGGCGTGAGCCGCCGCCAGTCGTCTCCTCCAAGCTCAACAAGACCCTGGGTGGCACCGTGCACCTTGTTCCTCGTCTCCCACCATCACATCCTCTGCTCTTCATCAAATCATGAGCTGCTGGGCGTCGTCTTCCGCCGCCTCGCTGCGTGCCGTCGCGCCGCGGCTTGCTCGTTCAAGGTCAGCCGCCGCCACCCTCCCGTCTCAGTCATTCGCAGCCAGGCCGGCCACACGCCTCGTCGCTGCAAAGAGATACACTTCGCAAGCTAGGCCTTTCACTAGCACTGCAACCGCACGTGCAAACACAACTGTCTCCGGGCAAGACCTCTCCATAGCCCTGGACGGCAATGGCAACATCCCCGCAGCGCCCTACTCGCCGCTGCCACTCGCCGGCACGTCGCCTTCGTACAACGTGCATCTCATCGTGCATCCCTACGACCACGCCCGGCCCCAAGACACGTGGCCCTCGCATCTCGAGTTCGTCTCGCCATTCCTCTCGGAGCTCGAGAGCCGTGCAAAGAAGGGCGGCAGCCTCGAAGGCTACGGCATCTCGTTCTCCGCCGGCGACGCGCGCGGTGCCTCGTCCAACCACGCTGATCTGCAGCCATGGGACCCGTCCACATCGCGCATGATGCGCGCCGTGCCCAACTCGGCGCAGGAGGAGGAGCGCTTCGTCGTGCACGCCTACACCACCAACGGCACCATGGCCAAGCTCGGGCCCGTCTCCCTCGCCACGCTCGACCAAGGCGGCGCCTTCCGCCAGCGCATCGACGAAGCGCTCGCAGCTGCGCAGCCCCAGACCGGCCGTGCCAAGCCCCAAGACGAGACGCACGTCTACGTCTGCACTCACGCCGCGCGCGACTGCCGCTGTGGCGTCGCCGGTGGAGCCGTCCTCCAAGCCCTCAAGGACGAGGTGCGCACCCACCAGGCCGCCGCTATCAAGGCCGGCAAGCCGACGCCCAAGAACGTCCGCGTCTATCCCGTCAGCCACGTGGGCGGCCATGCGTGGGCGGCGAATGCACTCGTCTACCCGCACGGCGACTGGTACGGCAACCTGCGCGCCACCGACTCCAAGCTCATCCTGCGTGCGGCGTTGGCACCCGCGAGCTCGGCGCACGATCTCGAGGATCTGCGCGAGAGGCTCGTGCACTGGCCGCGATGGCGCGGTCGGCTCGGACTCACTAAGGCGGCGCAGCGAGATCACTTTGCCGAGTGGGGTCCGCCCACGGTCAACACGGCGCACATCACGCCACGATCGCGCGGCCTTGCCACCGCCTCGCGGGCCTCCCTCTCTTCTTCCACCCAGTCGACCGCGTCGTCGGCGGCGGCTTCCGTGAGGACATACGCAACGGATGCGGCCGCCAAGCCGTCGGCACGCATGCAGGCGTTCCGCGAGAAACTCGCTGCGGACCTCTCGATCGACGACTTTGCCGCGGGCGACGTTGATCCTCTGCTCTCCTCGAGCACGGGGCGCGTGCAGATGGGTCGTGTGGGCGAAGCGCGTCTGCCCAAGCATCTCAAGACCAAGATCCCGACGGGCGCCAACTATACGCGCATCAAGTCGGATCTGCGCGGATTGGGTCTGTCGACCGTGTGCGAGGAAGCACGGTGTCCCAACATCGGCGAGTGCTGGGGTGGGTCTGGAGGCAAGGACACCGCGACGGCGACGATCATGATTATGGGCGATACGTGTACGCGCGGCTGTCGCTTCTGTGCAGTCAAGACGTCGCGCGCGCCCGCGCCGCTCGATCCGCACGAGCCCGAGAACACGGCCGAGGCGATCTCGCGCTGGGGGTTGGGGTATATCGTGCTGACGTCGGTGGATCGCGATGATCTGGCCGATGGCGGTGCGGCGCATATTGCATCGACGATCAGTAAGATCAAGACCAAGTCGCCCAAGATCCTGGTCGAGGCGTTGGTGCCTGATTTTTCGGGCGATCAAGCGTGTATTGAGCGCGTCGCACTCTCGGGCTTGGACGTGTTTGCGCACAATGTCGAGACGGTTGAACGAACGACGCCATTTGTTCGCGATCGTCGAGCCAAGTATCGCCAATCCCTCGCCGTTCTCAAGCACGCAAAGGCTACGAAGTCGGATCTCATCACCAAGACGTCGATCATGTTGGGATGTGGGGAGGAGGCGGAGGAGGTTGAGCAGACGTTGCGGGATTTGCGCGCGGCAGATGTGGATGTGGTGACGTTCGGACAGTATATGCGACCGACGAAGAGGCATATGAAGGTGCACGAGTATGTCAAGCCCGACATGTTTGCGCACTGGCAAAAGCGCGCCGAGCAGCTCGGGTTCTTGTACGTCGCAAGCGGCCCACTGGTGAGGAGCAGCTACAAGGCCGGCGAGTTCTTTATCGAAAACGTCCTCAAACAACGCAAGAAGCAGACCCAGGACGCCATGCATGCACACCAAGCCACCGCCGAGATGCAGGTGTAGACATTCGCAATTGCACTTTTCGTTGGCAAAAAGGTTGACCGTGCAAAGTTTATGATGCGATGGGGTTGATCCACACCGGTCATGAAGGACGAAATGAAACAATGGCATTCCAAAACTGAACGGAAGACGAGCATCACAACTCGCGCGAGTCGTACAGACTGCTACTTTGCTCGGTCGTTGGACGCGCGTGGCTCGATTCGGACACCGACGAGAGGTCGAGCCATTCGAACTCCTCGCTCTCATCGCTATGCGTCGACTGCCATGCATATGACAGATCCATCCCGCCACCCTCTGCCTCCACCTCGCACCACTGCTGCCACTCAAACGTTACCCCCTGCAGCACTGCCTTCACCTCGTGCGGGTCCGCGTGGGGGAGGTGGACGATCCACAGCGCTGGGTCAGTCATATCGATCTCACCCACGCGCAGGTGCGTCCAGAGCACGCGCAGCACCGACTTGGCATGCATGTAGCGCGCATGTTCGTACTGCAGCACCGTCTGCGCATCGTGCAAAAACGCCCTATCAAATAGCCTCCCCTGCTCGCCTGGGGCGGGGTTTCGGCCACCGAGCGCATCGAACAAGGGGTCGATGAGTCGCATCCGCACCAGCGTGCCCGAGCCACCATTGGGCGTCGTGGGGAAGTCAAAGTACATGCGCATCTCCAACGGTTCCTCTTCCACCGCTGCAGGGGTGGACGACTTGTCGCTGCGAGCACTGCGCGGGCGTGTGGCGAATTGCGCCGCATTGCGCGCAAGCTTCGCGGGGCCGAACGTGGTGCCCGTGCGACGAGGGTTGGGTGCCATGCGGCGCGAGGATGGCTGGTGGCGAGCGAGTTTGGCCTTGGCGTCGATCTCGTCGGCCGCAAGACGCAGGGCGAGCGGGGCGTTGACGACGAGGTTGTCGAACACGCGTGCACCGCCCGACGAAAACTTACGGGCAGACTGCAGACCCACGCCTCCTCGAAGCGGCGAGATCGCAAGTTGACCAGCCGCTGGGCGGGGGCCGAACCCAGACAGGCCGCCTCGAGCAAAGCCGACGGAGGGCGAGGTGAAGCGTGCGTATGCGGCGCGTGCGGTGTGCTGCGACGACGAGCGGAACACATCGGCCGCACCGCGCAGCAGCGACGAGCGCACGTAAGGCGAGAGCTTGAGCACCGACACCAGGTGCGGCGTCGGGATGCGCAGCGCCTGAGTTGCGCGCAGTAGGACGTTCTTGACGGCGAGTGGGAGGAAGGTGCTGCGCGGCGAGGCGCGAGTGGACGAGAAGCATCGGTGCGACAAGCGTGTGTGTGCGGGGCGCAGATGCGGGGTGAGTGCGGTGGGTGGACGCGGTCGTGAACGCACTTGCGTCACAGACCGCGCCACGGCACGCACGCGTCCCGGCGACGGTCGTAGCAACATGATTCCTACCCCCGACGTGTCTGCGATGGTGTGTGCGATGGTGGGGTGGAAAAGTGCGGGGTGGGTGGCAAATCTCGATTCAGCCAGGGTCCTCTCTGCATGTGCCTCGACCCTGCATACCTTTTCTCGCGCGATAGAATTGCTGCACTGTTAGATCCCTCCACCGCGCGCGAAATCCTGCTCTCGAAAGCTGAGCCCCGCTTGGCGCTCAAGAAGGTGTTGCTCTCGCCCTCCGTCTCTCGGGCCAACCAACACCATCTCTGCACAATGTCCGAAGCAGTTGCCTCGCCTCCCGCCGCTTCGGCGGATGCCACGTCCAACGTGCGCGATCTCAAGCCCGTGATCAAGAACGTCGATATGGCCGACGACATGCAGGCGCAGACCATCGAGATCGCCTACGAGGCTCTCGAAAAGTTCACCGTCGAAAAGGACATGGCGGGCCACGTCAAGCGTTCCCTCGACCAGAAGTTCGGGCCCACCTGGCACGCAGTCGTCGGCCAGCGTTACGGATCCTACGTCACCCACGAGACCAAACACTTTATCTACTTTTGTAAGTCCCCACACACCCCCCCACAATGGCGAGCGGAGAAAGAAAGTGCTGACGATGGATGGCGCATGGCAGATCTTGGTCAGATGGCTTTCCTGCTTTGGAGGGCGTAAAACACCACACACCACACGCAATCTCAAAACCTTACTCGTTACTTCTAGAAAGCATTGTACAGGAGTCTAGGCGCCGATTCGTTGACGTGCCCACTGGAGGCTGCGCTGGATGGCAGCCACGATCCCGAGCGATGGCACGCCGTCGGCACCCGCGTCGGGCACCGCATCCGCAGTGGCGGGGCGATCTTTGCGATCCGCCGTGGCGCTTCCCCACCACCCTCCGAGCATTCCCCGCGAGTCGGCCGCACGCACCGGTCGGCCCCACATATCGTACGTGACCGGCGGCTCGGCTTGTTCCAGCGCCCCATCGAGCGTGTGTGCCGGAACGCCGTTGTGCTGCTGGATGAGCTGCGAGATTTCGAGCACGAGGCGCGGGACAGCTTGCTGATACATGCGCGCCAGCTCCACGTCGAGACTCATCAGGCCCTTGCGCGCTGTAAACGGCGCGAGATGATTGTGTTTGCGGATGAGTTCGTTGAGCCTACCCAGCTCGTGTGTATGGTAAGCCCTCTCCCTCGCTTCCCACTCTGCATCCCTGTAGCGACTTGCCAACTCCACCAGCGCCTTTTCCCCCCTCGTCCTCGCCTCTCCTTCTGCCCTCACGGGTTCTAGTCCTGTAGCGAGATGGGAGGTGGTGATCATTCGACTGGCGCGGCGCACCCAGCTGTCGACACATCGGCCACGCCAGCTCTGGAGTTCGGCTTCGAGTTCGGCGTTGAGTTCGACCCAGGGCGGGGCGGCGCCTTGGCGTTTGACGATGCGGTTCATAAAGTACTCTTCGCGTGCGAGGAAGGGGTTCTTCTCCTCCATATCGCGCTCGATCGGTCGACCGCGCAGCTTGTTGTCGCGAAACACGCCCGCTTCCTGCGCCGCCTTGATGCGCTTTTCAACAACACTGTCCCAGCCCTGCGCATGGCCAAGCTGGAGCTGCAGATCACGCGTCGTATCCGAAATCTCATCACCCACCCCCTCGCCCGCCGACGAGGAGGAGGGGGAGGGTTTGGATAGTTGGTAGTCGATCACGCTGTCGCGCGCACGCACGAGTTTGCCGCGCCGTTCGGCGGTCTTGAGCGAGGCGCGCAGCTGCGTCATCGCCTTGGGATCGTCGGGTCGAACGGACGTCACGCCAGCAGCACGAAGTTTGCTGCGCATCTCGGAGGTTGCGCCGACGCCGACGGGGGAGGCCGAGGAGGATTTGAGGAACTGGCCGTAGTACACGCTTGGTTCGTCGGCCGCATTACCCAGATGTGCAGGTCGAACATACACCGCCCGCCACGGTTTGGCGTCCGGAGTCCTGGGAAGCTTGCGTCCATCTTCGTACCCGCCCTCGTCACCGCTCGGTATTGAGTTCGTCGAGCTTCGTGGTGGGGTGCCGGGGCTGGAGGGCTGTTGGATGCCGTGTTTAATCTTTTCGTCCGCCGGGTCTTTGGATTCGTCGCCGAGGCGGATGCGCAGCGGCTTGTACTTGTCCATCAGCATGCGCAGCACTGTATCCTGCACACGCTCGTCGCCCGTCCATGCTGGATCGTTCGGATCCGGCCCCTGCGTCTTCTTGGCCAGCGCACGACGCTCTTCCTCCTCGAGTCGAAGCGCATCTTGCAGCAGCTTGTCGGCGCCCGTCAAGTCGGATTGGGCGCGCAGCACACGGCTGCTCGTGCCCATACGTCGAAGCTGCACCATCGAACAGCGCAGAACTTGGGGCGTGCTCATCGTGGCTCCAATGCTCGACTTGGCACGTCCCACGAGCAAGATGACAAGATGGTGGTTCGCCACCACGCTCAAGAACGAGTGGAGGCCGCGCGCCAAATTCGGGCCGTGCATGCATTGCCACCCAACAGAGTCACCTCAGCCTTCCCGGCTTGTTCAGGGTCCAAAGCCGATTTTTAAAGCTCGAAAAACCGTTACGCCGCGCGCCATCCCAACCATCCTTCCCAACTTGTCTAGTCACGATATGCTGCTCTTTCCTGCACTCTACGCAGAGCTGCTCCCACTTGCGACAGAGTACGAAGCCATCCACTGGCATGATGACACGAAGACGCCAAAAAAAAGACGACACGAACAGGATTTGAACCTGTGCTCCCAGAGGGAATGGCATGTATATTTGGTGAGCAGAAGATTTGCTCTAGAATGCGATTCGATTCTAGTGCCACGCGATAACCACTCCGCCATCGTGCCAGTCGTGTTCACGTGACTCGCAATTGCGTTTACATACACTCGGCTCGCTCTGCCATCGCCGGTGACTCTTGACGGGATGCACTTGTCACGCTGGCGATGGCTGGGGAAGGGGAGGAGATTGTTCGTATTACCCGTCACACATTGTTCGGAGGAGTCTATGGTGGGGTGGGTGGTTTGGACACCTGGATGGCCGGGATTGCATCCATGCGTTCGTCGGCGTTGGGCGATGCGGTGGGTGCGTGGTCGTCGGTACGGTTGCTGACCGACTTGCGCAGACGCAGGCCCTTTTGGCTCTCGTGGCTGACGGCGGCAGCCTGACTGACGAATCCGAACGCGCTTCTTGCAGCTTCGCTGGGCTCGGGCGCACGAGTGTAGCCCTGCTTCCTACGCTGCAAGATGCCTCCGACCGACGAGAGCTTGAGCGCCGAGGTGGTGAGCACAGCGTCTACCTCGCGCTCGTCTGCTACGGCTGGATCGAGCAGCGGGCGCATGACGTGCTTCCAGTTTCCGGACCACGTGGACCTTGGACCTCGCCGGGATGCGTTCAGCTGCGGAGGCAATCCGGGGCTGTGCAGCAGCGTCATGCTCGGATTCGGCGACATGGGCACCGCCTGACCTGCCCTCGGCTCTAACAGTGCCGGCGTGGGAGGCGCCGTGGAAGCAGGCGGTTCGAATGGTTCCTGCATCCCAGCACCTGTGGCTAGCCAGTTCGGTGAAGGATGGTGCGCGAGCAGCGATTCCCACTGTCGAGCAAGGCCTTCGGCATCGCGAAAGATAAGACCGTTGTGACGATCGTGTACGAGCTCGTCGAGACACGCAAAGTCGAGCGCACACACGGGCAGCGCACACCCGAGCATATCCACCACCTTCATCGGCAGATCCAAGCCCGAACTCGAGGTGTGCAGCGACACGCCCACGTCGGCAGCACCCAGCAGTACAGGATAGTCCTCCGTCTCGAGCCAGGCGGTGCGGATGCGCACCCACCGCCATCGCTCCTGTGCCTCGAGCCGTGCAATCTCCGCAAGGTAGCGAGCTCGAAGCTCGCCCTTGCCCGTCACGATGATGAGCAGCTTCGGCAGCGTCGTCGCCGGTTCGTTGGGCAGCGTCGCACTACGAAGCGCACCCAGCGACGGTCGACGACGTTCCTTGGACGTACGCACCGTCTCGCCGTCCGGCGAAAAGGGTGTGGGCGAAGAGGGTGTGTCGGGAGACAGCGTGTTATCGCCTGTACTGCTGCGGGAGTGTGCGGGTGAGCCACGAGTGCTGGGAGAGGCTTCGGCAAGTGCACGCGCGCGGAACTCGTACAGTCGAGCCGCACGCAGGAGCAGGCCAAAGTCTTCATCCGCCGTCCACGACGTACTGCTCACCACGAGCGCAGGCCGATCCTCCCTCCATGCTACGCTCGCATCGCTTCCCGACTCGGCGTCGGCCCGAGTGAAAGGCGTCGAGACGGGCACGCTATATTTGGGCGCGAAGTCGTCGCCCAATGGCGGCTGCAGCTGCGGTATGAGCTTTGCCATGAGGTGGTGCGTCTCTGCGACGGTGGCTCTGCGAAAGTGCGCCGGTGGTCGGTCGTGCAGCACCACCTTTTGGCCGTGCAGCTTCCACTCGAGATCGAGATGGTTGCGCATCGCGTGGGTCACGAACAGATGCGCATACGCCTTTCTCCCGCTCCACCTCTCGAGCCATTCGGCGAGTCTGACGAGGCGCGACTTGGCGCCCAGCCGCAGTGCCAGAATGGTGTACGCGAGGTTGTGCCAGTCGATGATGACGCGCGCGTTGACGAGTTTCGCCGCCGCCTTGACCACGAGCAGCGTAGGCAGCGCCGGCGGTGTCTGGACAAGGATGACTTGGGGCGGTGGCCGAACCTGCGTCGTGAGCTCTGTGAAGAGCGATACTGCCTGCAGCGCGAGCTTGAAGGGCGCGACGGCGATGAAAGCCTTGCGCGGGAGGCGTGCGATCCAAGCGGGCGGGGTGCGCAGGTGATGTTGCCTCACGGACGGGCGGCGCAGAGCTGGTGGCAGCGATGAGCCGGGATAGCCGACGATGGCGACCTTCCAGCCTTCGTTTGCGAGCGATTCGACGTGCAGGCACATGCGTGGGCTGCGACCTATATCGCCGAGCACGACGACGGCGGCGGAGCGACCGAGGCAGCCCGAAGAGGCAGGGCGCGAGGAGGACGAGTGGTAGGCAGCCACATAGATGCACAGCGCCAGTGCACCCACCAGCGGGATGAGTGCGGCGCAGAATGCAAGCAGCACCAGCCAGAGAAGCATGATTGCAACCTGCGTCAAGCAAGCATGGTGGTGTGAGGTGCGGGTTGGTAGCGGGGGAGAATGCGAGAAGCAGGTGTTGGTCTCTGGACGCTGCGCCGGCGCGCCCAAATTCGGAAGCCGGAGAGTGCAAATCCAACAGCGCGACGCAATACGTTTCGTTTCAGAAGCTCACTCACCCACTGCGCACCTTCCCCCCCTCCTTTCATCATTCTCTCCTATCGCCACAATGCGTATGGTATGTCGCCATGCCACTCATTCATGTGCTCGCACCGTCGCACTGACCTCATCTCTCACCCTGTCCTACTGCAGCTGTCGGAACAAGAAGCGAACGAGATCGAGGTGACTTGGGAGGACCAGCAATCGATCAATGCCTTCTCGCGTCTCAACTCGACCTACTCGGACATTGAAGAAGACCTGCGCATCAAGCGTGAAGAACGCGAGGCCCTCGACGATCTCTCGATGGAGCTCGAACTAGCCGATGAAGATGAACCCGTCCTCTACCGTATCGCAGACACCTTCGTCTCGCTACCCCACGCAGACGCAATGCAACGCCTCGAAGACGACCAGAAACTCGCCGACGACGAAATCGAAAAACTCGCTCAGAGCCTAGACAACTACGACTCCCAGATGAAGGATCTCAAGGTCAAGCTGTACGCAAAGTTCGGCGACAACATCAGTACGTCCCCCTCCTGCCCCCCTCCTCGAGTGACAATGTTCACGCCTGTTCATGCCCTGACCTTTGTCCGCTTGCCTTTCATGTAGACTTGGAACGCGACTAAGCCACACTCGCAACCCAGCCTGTACTTGTACCCTCCACTCACCACACACACACCGACCACGTCTTGTGCGATGAAGAGACCGTATGCATTGACAATGTGCGCTGACGAAAAATGAGCCGGAACGATGAACGAATGTAAAACGTGTAACAGGGGTCGACACCAAGCAAAAGGAATGTCCCAAAAGCCACAGGGTGGCGCTAGAGAAACGAGTGAGGAATGCAGCATGCCAACGTGCGCTCAAGGGTTGGCAAGGTGGAGGCCGCCAGCGCCGTGACCGGACGCGGGCGAGCCCGAGCGCTGGTCGTGCTGCTCGGCGTAGTACGGCTGCTGCTCGTGCTGCTGTGGATGCTGCTGACCCTGGTAGTACTGAGCGTGCTGCGGCGGCGACGATGCGGCCGGGTGCCCGCCCTGGTAATGCTGCGGGAACTGCTGCGGCGACTGCGCGCCGAGAGGGGGAGAAGCGTAGCCGCCGCCGTATTGGCTACCGCCGTGACCCTCCTGGGAGCCCTTGGCATGTCCCGACTGCGATCCGCCCGCCGATGCGCTTTGGTTGGCGCCGACCTTGGTGGAACCGACCGAGAGGCTGTGCTGGAGGCCGGCGTTGCCGTGGCTCTGCGACTGGACGGGGCTCGTGTAGCCGGGAGCGGCGCCCCACGCTTCGGTGGGATAGGCGCCCTGGGGCTGAGCCGCCCAGTTCTGGTGGGGCTGCATGCCGTACTGCTGGTACTGCGGACCGCCGCCGTAGCCCTGCTGCTGCTGGGCGGCGTGGTAGTAGGCGTCGTATCCGTCGTGCGCGTTGGCGTACTGGTCGTGCTGCGCATGCGCATAGGCACCTGCGCCTGCTGCCCCGGCTGCGGCCCAGCCGGCGCCCGTGTCGACGTTTTGGTAGTGGTAGGGCTGCTGAGCCATCTCGTGAGCCATGTCGTCCATCTGGATCTCGTTGACGTTGGCGACGGAAGCGCCCTTGCCTTCGCCGCTGCCGCCGGCGCCGCGACCGTAGACGGCCTCTGCGGACGACTCGTTGACGTGGTCATTCTCCTGGCCGAAGGTAAGCCACTCGACTTCCTTTGCCTTTTTGGCGCGCTTGCGGAGCGGAAGGAGGATCAGCCAGACGAGGATGATGAGACCTGCGACGCCGCCGGCGACACCGCCGATGATGGCGCCGAGGTTGGTGTTGGAGCCACCCGAGGAGCCGGACGTCCTTGCCGAGGTGGCGGTAGGATTGGACGAGGTGCTGACGCCGGTGATGAGGGCGCCATCGGTGCCTGTGCTGGTGTAGGTGACGGTGACGACTGGGATGGAGGTGGAAGTGGCGGAGGCGGATGTGATGGATGCGATGGAAGACGATGTGGTGGGAGCAGCAGAGGAGGTGGAAGGGATGGTGGAGGAAGTGGTGGGGGCTGCCGAGGAGGAAGTGGTGGAGGTGGTGGTTGGGATGGACGAGGTGGTCGAGGTGGACGAGGTGGTGGAGGATGTGGTGGAGGAGGGTGTGGTGGAAGTGGTGGAGCTGGTGGTCAATCTCGTGTCGCTGTTGGGTTCGGAGGAGCCATTGGCGTTGGAGGCGGCCGAACCGGTGGTGCCAGTGCCAGCAGCGGCGGTGTTGGATTGAGGTGAGCGCGGCACACCAGCGATTTGTTTTGGCGGGGTTGATTGTGATGATGAGTCGGGAGCAGCAGCAGGAAAAGGAGGAGGGAGCGTATCGGCCATGGCGGGATGCGATCGCGATAGCAAAGACGGCAACAAGAAAAGAGTGTGTGTATACGAGAGTCAGTACGTCTGTATGGTGTTGCTCTTGCCACTGTCGAGGGAGCTCAGACAAGGGGACGATGGCAGGAGGAGAAGGGGCGGAGAGAGTGGTGGGGACAAAGCAAAGGGCCGACGAGCTTACCTAGGAGACTGGCGCCTGTAGATGGCCATGTTGGGCGATTGTGCGCCGAAGCGTGGATCGAGCATGGATGGGCCAAAAAGGACGAAGGACTGAGCGCTAGGATGCTCTGGCGCTGTGGTCGGTTGGATGCGTGCGGCGGGTCAAGCTTTGGAGAGCGAGATGAGGTGCGGTGGGTGTGATGAAGCAGCTGCAGCTTTGATGCTACGCAAGATAGGGTTTTTTGCAGAGGCCAAACGGCGCAATGGGAATGCTGACGCAGCGAATCACAGCGCGGTCGTCGGTGGGCAGCAGTGGTGAAGCGGTGATGAAGCGGAACGGCCGACGTAAGGAAGTGCGTGGATCGGACGATGATGACAGGCGTGATTGTAGAAGGAGGTGATGGTGAGCATCCAATGTCGCCGTGCGGCTGCCGCTGCACCTCGTGATGGATGCTGCTGTCGCTGCTGCTGCGCTTCGGACACGCCGAGGCGCAACTGCTGGGCGCGGTTCGGGGCGACCAAGGATTTCCGGCAGCGTAACCGTTGCCAAAGTTTCGCAAAAAATGCGAGCGCTGATGCGCCACACCCACCCACACCTCGTTCGCGCCTTGCGGATCGTGCTTATCCCTCTCTCCACGCTTTGCAAAGCACATGAGCTGATCTCTCAAAGCCATCACTTCAGGCCATCCGAGGGGCAGAGGGGCCAAGCAGGGGGCAAGCGCATCGCATCTCCCTGCCTCTCTGTCTCTCTCTCTATGCTCGGTCGGCAAAACAAAGCTCAAATGGCAATTGCTGCACAGCCCAGTAGCAGCCGCGCCTCTTTCCCGCCACGCGCAAGTCCGAAGTCGCACTGTATTTTTTTTGCTTTCTTTTTCCTTTCGGCTCGCCGCCCCTTTTTTTCCAGAGCCAGTCTGTCTCTCTCGCTCTCGCCCGTCCACATGCACGGCTGCAGCTTCGAAACACACACACACATACGCACACGCACACGAGGCATCCCAACCCACGCTTCTCCAGAATAGGGGGAGCTGCCTTCTTCTTGCACGCTTCACCTTTCTTCCTCCGCGTGACAGATCGATAGTGGGCCTCCGGCTCAAACCGTCTTACCGTAAAGCCGCCCATCCTCGCAACGCAACCATGTCTCATGCTCGTTCAAGCGGATATTCTCTATGCAAGAGGGTGCTTGAGAGCAAACGTGTGCCGGCGGAAGTGTGAGTTTAGGGTGGGGGGCACCAGAGCAACGCGGGAGGCCAGGAATTGAAGCCGACGAGGCAGTGCTGAGCGGTGCTGTGCGGTGCTGAGCTGTCTGCGCTCCATGTGACGTGCAAGCGAGGCGCGGCACCGCCCCTCGTTCGACGCGCCGTCGCCTAAGCGAACAGCCAAGCTCGGCGAGGCGAACGATGCCACTCGCAACGGCAGCTTCACGTGCGCGCGTGGATCCGATTTTGTTCTTCGCCTGGACCCTGTTTGGCCGGCGGTGTTGGTTTCGCGGTGCTGAATCTCCGATGTGGCTTCCATCTCTCATTTCGCATCGGGAGCTCGTCACCGCCGCCGAATTTGACGCAATCGGCCGGCGGTTTTTTCGAGGCAACACCGGCAGCTGCGTTTGCGTTTCGGCTTTGCAGCTAAATTTTGGTCGGCTTGGCAAACAGCATACGCCCCACGAAGCACGACACACAATCACGTCTTGCCAACCCACCACGCACACCAGCCCCTCTGCGTTGGCTGGCAACTTCAAACCAGTTCGACCCACCGGCATGGACGCATTGACTTGGGCCGTGAGCATACACCCACGCAGCTCCCCTAGAAGGGACCGCTAAGGATGAGATCTTGGTTGTTGCTGTTGTACCATCACCTCCTCTCTTCATATTGCAGCGACGATGAGTTCGTATACAGACCAAGCTATTGCTTCGGCATCGACGGCTGCTCCACACAATGTGGGTGCGGCGGCAGGGACGACGCGCAAGCGCATGCACTCGGTTCTGGGCAAGGCGCATTTCACGCTCGACCCCTCGACCATGGCCTCGCCCGTGTTTGACGCTGTACCGCGCAATGCGCATTTCGACACGCTTCGACCCATCCTTGCTCGTCTTCCGTCTGCACTCCAACCTCCGCACCTTGATGATGATGAGGAGGGGGAGGGAGAGGGGTATGGCGGAGATCATCGCGTCATGTATACGCGGTCTCGACTGGCGTCGCTCGACGAGCCGAGTGTGGAGCTGTGGCGAGCGCTGCATTCGTTCCGACCCATCACGCCGGATTACGCGTCGGGATATGCTGTTGATCCCGTACAACCCCCGCATCCCGTGGCAGCAACGGCAGATGCATCCGAGTGCCCAGTGTTTCAGTCGGCAAGTGCGACGTCGCTAGCACGACTCGAGGCAGCATTCAACTGGTCCGAACTCGAGCTGCGGCCCGAGGTGGAACGAGTGTGGTACGGTGTGCTCTTCCTAAGCTTGCGCAAACGCGGTTCGGAATCGCAGTCGTTCTACGAGGCGGATCGACAGGCACACGAGGAAGCGACGCGATCAGGAGGTCTCGTCATGTACTGGTACGGAGCCCCGCATCCTACCACGGGCGCCAACCTCGCGACGTGCATCTGGACATCGCGCTCCGCCGCACTCGCCGCCTCCCGTCTGCCCCTCCACAAGGCCGCCGCCATCTACGCCGCGCCGAGCTACGAACGATACGACCTCGTGAGGTATAAACTCACCAAACGCGCCGGCGATACCCGACTCCACTTGACAGCTTGGACGCGCGACGACGATCGAGCCGAACGCACGTAGAAATACAATGCCCATTTGTTTCGACATTACTTGATCTGCGACGCATCGCCACGAAGTGAGAGATACGCATTGTCGACGCCCGGTCCAAACTGTTTGATGATCTCGTACACCTCCACCGAATGGTACCTGAGCGTCGATTTCGGATCCGTATAGGGTGCTACCAAGCCGGTGACGTCGCAGTACTTTTTTGCTGGCCTTAGACTCGGTGGTGCCTCGACGGACGAATAAGTGGGCACCTCCCTCTTCTCTCCCTCTTGCTCTTGCTCTGCCTCTGCCTCTGCCTCTGCCTCTCGCTCGTCTTCTTCGTCCTGCTTTGGAGTCGAGTCGAGTTCGGGTGTGGGTGTTGATTCCTTGGTTTCTGGTTCTGTCTTTGCTGCTCGTTCGCGTTCCTCTCTCCTGGCTACCGCCTGCAGAGCGGCGCCGACGAGCCTCTTGTGCTGCGCATCCTTCTTCTTACGCTGCTTGAACTTGGCTCCTGCTGCACGCATGGCGGCTTCGCGCTCGCTCTGCAGCAGCTGCTTGAGGCTCTTGTTGCGTCGTGCCAGGTTGCTCGACATCTTGGCCATGCGCGCGCTGAACTCGGCCGACTTGAACGTGCGCGGCGCATTGTGGAACGACAGCGTCTCGGCCAGCGATGCGGGTGCGGGCGTAGCGGATGTAGACGCAGCAGCAGACCCAGCGCCTGCGCCTGAAGCGCGTGATTTAAACGCCGCCATCGTGTGAACAGTGGGATAGTGGTGGTGGTCGCGGTGGTGGTCAGAGCGCAGAGAGGGCGATGCGAAGGCGCATCGCAATCCCAGGGCGATTGGCAGGTCCGAGATCCGAACTTTGCGGCCGTTGGATGCGCGCTTTTCAGGGTCCACAATTTTAATAATGGGAAACAGCGTGTTTTGACTCGGCTTCGGCAATGCACGAAGGCAGCGCGGAGTTGAACAGGCGGCCAACAGCAGCCCCCAAACACGGCCGCCCCTCTCTCCCTCTCCCTCGCTCTCTGGTGTCCGACCGCATCAACACGAGAGATATCGCTCTCTCGAGTGCACCATGGTAGCGCGGCTGTTCTGCATCGCAACAATGTCTTGACGAACAAGTGGACTGAGTGCGGCGTAGAGAAGCGATGTGTGAAACGATGTTTGCTGGGCGAGCTCTGGGCCGCGGGGGGTTGGTTCAAGTTGGCACTCCGCCAGACTCGGTCGAGTTCGAGAACATGTTCTGCCTCGGCTCGCCATTAGCCTGTCGTCGCCCCTGATTCGTTCCACCGCGCGGTCTCGCTGCCTCGAGTTTGCGCTGGATCACTCGTGCCTTGACTTCCACCACCATCTTCTTCCGCAAGCATACACACGATGAGGCTTCCCTTCCTGCACCGAGATGCGCCCGCTGTCGACGACAAGGCCTCCTCTCCGGTCCACGCAGCTGGTGTCGAGGGGCACGATTCGATTCGACTGCACGTGCACAACCGCACTGCCACCGAATTTCTCGCGCACTCGGTGTTCGGTGCTCTCCATACGGGATCGACGTCGCAGCGCGTTGTGTCGTCGAGCATTCCGGCGTCGCCCAACCTCGATGGCGGCGTGTTCGGCGTGCGCAGTACGCCGGTGCGTCTGCCTCGCGGTGGGCAGCTCGAAGTGCCGCCCGTCCGAATCCAACCGCAAACCGCAGCTGCTACAGCGGGGTATACCGTCAGCCTGATGCTGAGTCCGCGCAACACACCTGCGCTCACCGCCACGCTTAGTGCTCCTGCACCTACACTGCGCGTAGAAGGTGGCAGGAGCGCATGGAAACCTCTCGCCCTGTCCACATCTTCGACGGGAGCACTGGGCAACAAGGGCGCAGAGGTGTATGCGTTGGAATCCACCGATGCAGCCACCAACACTGTGCACGTGCTGCTGCTGCCAAGCGTGAATATGGCGGCTTGGATGTCGACACTGCCCGATAGCGACTTGGTATCGTCGCTATGCATTCCGGGCACGCACGAAAGCTGCGCACTCTACGGATGGCCCATCTCAGCATGCCAGGAATCAACAGCCTCGGTAGCCTACCAACTCGGCCGCGGCATCCGATTCCTCGACATCCGCCTGGCGCTCAAGGGAAATCCGGGCTCGCAGGCGCTCTATGCGTACCACGGCGTAACCGACCAGAAGATCGAATTCTCAGCCATCTTGACACAGGTCTATTCGTTCCTCTCCACGTCCCCGCGGGAAACGGTGCTCATGTCCGTAAAGCAGGAAAACAACATGCCCGGATTCCTCGATGCCGTGTTCACATACATCAACAAGAACACCTCGTCCTGGTATCTTGGAACGGGCATTCCCACACTGGGCGATGTGAGGGGAAAAATCGTCTTGATCTCGAGGTTTGGTTCGTCGAATCAACAGCCCGGTGGCATTCATCCGCCCATATGGCCCGACTCGTCACCGTCGAGCTTTAATTACACTCTGCCCGATGGTAGGTCGGTGGTGACGCAGGACTGGTATAATATCGGCTCGCTCTCTGCGATTCCTACCAAACTCGGCCTCATCACGGCACTCCTCACCCAGACCGGATCCAACACCGATGTGTTGGGCCTCAACTTTACCAACGGCTCGAGCTTTCCCATGGCACTGCCTCCATGGGTGGCCAAGGGATCCGGCGATCAATCGACACCGGGCTCAGGATGGATGTCGACCAAAGGCGTGAATGCCCTGCTCGTCGATCTGCTGGCGTCCAAACTGGCCACACCACAGGGCAAGAGGGCGGGGATGATGAACATCTTTGCGCTCGATTTCTTCGACCAAACTGGTCTGCCTGCCGATCTAGCCACACTCATCGTCCAGGCCAACTTTGTCTAGAACGTCTCGGTTGCAACGATTGATTGCATGCTGCGGCTGTGTGAGCTAGTGTGCAAGAAGTGCAAAGGGGTCGGTTGGTTCGGTGGCTGGACTGGGGCTGAGAGGGATAGCAGTACCGTTGCCTAGATCCAGCAGCAGGACGGAGCAGAACTGCGCATGCAGATCATCCACGCCGTCTTCCTTGGCAGCCGAGAGGGCGTGCACGTCGGCAGGGAAGCTGCGGACGGCACTGCTGGGGGTCTCGGGAGCAAAGTGGCTCGACATGGGGCTGGCAGTTAGCTCGGCAGAAACGAGGCGAGGCGTGGGAACCGTTTCGCTGCTTGCATCGTCGGCATCGCCCGGAGCAGTGTTGTCGTAGCCGGGTGGAGGTCGTGGATGCGAGTACGAGGTGCGTCGTCGCGCGCGCGACATTTCGTACGACGTCTCGCTCGTCCCAAACGTGCGTGGCGACCGAGGCGACCGAGGCGATCGAGGCGACAGAGGCAGTCGCAGCTCGGTGGGCGAACTCGGAACCTCGTCAACGATGGGCAGCGAGCTCGCATCGTAGTACGTAGTCGCCCTGCGCGGCGTATCGTCGTCGTGCGAGGGAGGAAGCGGAAAGTTGGGGGCAGTGGGGCTTTGTTCTTCCTCGGTGAATGCGGGGACGATCGAGGGACCACGAGGGCGCGACACTGTGGTTGGTGAGGCGAGAGGCGCGTCGGGTCGGAAGGGCGAGTCGACGTTCCACTGTGGCTGGGCAAAGGTATGCGTGGGCGTGTGGTCGCTATGACCGTGCGATGCACCTTGTTCCGACGTAGGCGTCAGCACCGCTGGCGACACGGAAGGCGAGAGGATGGGATCCAACGATCCACTTTCGATCCTCTGCATACTCGTCACCTCCGCACTCCATTGTCCGCTCGTCCTGCCTGTGTGGATCGACGCAAACGGATCGGCGATCATGAGTGCTGGAGCCGGCGAGAGTTCGGGCAGTCTGGGCACGCGTGGTACCTGCGGACCCCAGTCGGGCAGATTCCACACAAACGCCCCACGTCCCGACTCGTTCGAAGGGCCCTTGCTATGCCCCCTCCCCATGGAGGCGTTGCTGCTGTTGGCACTGCGTCGCGCCTTGTCCGCGTTCTGCTCGACTGCTTGCACGTCGGACGTGTACAGTGCGATCTCCTCGGTGAGCGAGAGCGACACGACGGACGTGGCATCGCTGGCGCGCTCCTTGCGTTCGCGGTAGCGCATCTGCTCGTCTTCCTCGTCCAGGCCCACGGCACCACGCATCGCGGCGCCCGAGAGACTCTTGCGCCCCACGGCGGCGCCGAAATGCGAGTGGCTCGGCGACGTGGCTTGCGTCGAGATGCTGCCCTTGCGACCATCGTGCGTCCACTGGTGCGAACCGTACAGCCATGTATCCCGGATCGCCATGGCGGCTGTAACGCCGTTGGCGTTTGATGGCATACCGGCTGCCTCGAAAGCCTGAGGTCGGTGCGCCGGGTCAAGTTCGTCCGAATCACGTTCGCCGCGGCAGACGATACTCAGGCTGCGCCGGCGCTCCGAACCGGTATCGCCGCTGTGGAGCGATGACGACAGCCGGTGCTCATCGATGCGCGGTGCGCCCAGGTTGGCAGCCGAGCCCCGTCGGCCTGATGAGACGGGCTGGAGCACGCGCGTGAGCGCCGAGCTCTTGCGTCTGCCGGACGCGAACACAGGTGCCGCCACGGCGGGCGGCGCAGCTACATCGCGCCCCTGCGATGATCCGCGGCGCGCCTTCCACGCCTTGAAGATCGCGGACGGCCGGCGCGTGTATGGCGCGGGTGCTGGGCTTGACGTCGCGAGCTGAGCGGGTCGACTGCTGCCGCTGGAACTTGCGGCGTCGGAGCTCGTATAGTCGGGCTCGTCGTGGCTCAGACGCACTGCGGAGGAGGAAGCGTTGTGGTTGCCCACACCCACGCCGTGCAGCAGCGTCGAGATGATCGTAGCAGCCGAAGGCCGCCTTGAGCTCGGCTGCGAGTCGGGCGCGTGGTAACCGTCGTCCTCGACGCTGAACGACGCCCTGCCGAACGGATTGATCCACAAGGTGGATGCCGAGGGCTGCAGACCCGCGAGTGCGTGGTGGTGGCTGCTACTGGGTGCAACGTCGGTGTCTTCGCCGTGAGCCAGAGACTTGCGCCTGCGCGATCCGGGGATGAGCGACGCATTGACCTTGGGCGAAAACGGCATGGCTGCAATGTAGGCTCAGCTCTCCGTTGCAGAGAGCTGAAGTGACAGTGTGTTGTGGAAGATGGCTAGCTCGAAAGATCGGCGCGTATATCGAGATGGTGGCGGATAGAGAGATGCTCGGATGTGGACGATGTAGTGATGAGGACAGGGACGACCAAGTGCGGGATACGGTCGAGTCGGGAGATCTGCACGAGCAACTCGCTTGTAGACGGACAGACGTAAGCGAAGGTCACGAGGGCTGAATGGGCGTCGAGCAGCGAGGCGGAACGGAAGGCGATGTGGAGCCGACGGAGATAGCGTGGGACGACCAAGACCCCAGGGTGCGGGTATACGGTAGCCGATGGAAGCAGCTAAGCAGGTGTCTCTCGCTTAGACCAGGTCGGGACGGATGCGTACAATGGTGCTGGCCAGCTACCGCCCGCGGCTGTACCGAGCTGTGAGGTGGTGTAGCGCGCGGGAGTACCAAGGTTACGCAGTGCGGTTGTGCAGCCTGTGCAGCTTGTGCGGCTTGTGCATGTGCATACGCCACACGGCTGTGGCGCAGCAAGGTATCGAATGGAGAAGGGGTTAGGAGTGAGATGGGGGAGCGGAAGCAAGGTAGGGTTGGGGACGATGCCGGATGCAGACGAAGATGTCGTGAGCGGAGGCTAGCGTTGCGTCTCACAATCTAGGCAACGACGACGACGAGGCAAGAGCAGCAGCGAGCGACGATCGGTACCAAAGAAGCAACGCCTGTCTCGGCTGGAGCGTAAGCTAGGTTGTAGTGCAGCCATAGAAGGAGCGAAGGGCCGCCCATGGCCGGAGGGAAACCAGACACAGACGGAATGCGGCATCCGATGCGGGGCCGGGAGGGGACGATGACGGTTGCGGCAGGCATGACACTATCTCATTGCCTCTCGCACGGCGGCGTGCGAATGGTGTTGGAGAGTGTGGATCGGAGCATGAATGCAATCGAGGGCGAGTCGTAGCCGCCTTCGAACGCAGTTGCGGGCGCAAATAGGCATTTTTTTGTCCTTTTTGCAATTTTTTGGTTTGGCCGCTTTGAGCCGTGGTGCGGCTGCCTCGTGGAAAAAGACGCGAGTGATTCAGGAACGAGTTTTTCCCAGAATCCAGGCACCCGCGCGCGCTATTTAAAATTGTTCGATTTCGGCCCACAGCTGGCTGTGGGAATCTATGCTCCTCTGTCCCAAGCCGGGGAGGCGCATTTCAAATCCCACGCTAGACCAAGACCACATACGCACACCAGCCGCCGCCCTCATCCCTCGATCCTCACTTCAACATCCGCTCACACCAATCTACCCTGTATCATCACGTCTGAGCTTGAGTCTGAAGCTTTGATGAAGAGCGAAAAGAGTGTGTGTGGGTGGGTGGGTCGGGGTGGCAGCCAAATGTTGCGTGAATGCTGGCGCTGGAGGAGGTTTTAGGCTGATTTGGCGTGGCGGGCTCGGAGAATGAATTTGCCAAATCCTGTTCTCCCGCCCGGTGTCTCTGAGGCTGCGTCCGACGGGGGGCGACAGAAACACACTGCGGGCCAGGCAGATTCGGTGCGGATGCGGCTTGGCATCCACTCGAACCTGAGACCCGCAGGAACGACGTTGGACGACGCTCGGCCTCGCTTGACCTCCTTGCCTCGGTGGATGCGGCCGCATGGGTGGCAGCAATCTCTCGATCCGCCGAATGCGCTGCTAACCGACCTGTCGCTCGGATCTCGCTTAACCGCGCATCAACGCCCACATGTCCAAGCCTTCCATCTTGCCTTCTCCATCCGCACCCACACACTCGTGCACTTCCTCTGCCACCTTCTCAGTCAATCCAGATACGAGGAGGGGACGACAACGTGGCATCGGTCGCTACCTCATCCCGATCCGACTTTTCAGCGGGATCCATCCACGTCCTCACCCCACACGAATTGAGAAAGAGATGAGAGAGAGAAAAGATTCGGATTTTCTGAGGCGAGATTTTTTTTATTTGGTTTGGAGCTCACGTCGGAAAAGAAACGCGGCTCGGGGTAGGCGATAGAAGCTTGCGCGTGCGGCTGGTCCTGTTGCGCCGCGCCACCCATCCGCAGCGCGCTATCATGACCGACTCGTGTAGGATCGACATAGGATCAGCGGGAAAGTGGATCAATCACCGTATCATGGTCCGCCGGTGACTGCCAGCGTGCAGTTGCAAAACGTCATGGCCTCGGCGACGAGCATTAACGCGAGCGTCATCGTGCAGCGTCTCGCCGAACGCGACGCGTGCGCGCGGTCTCAAGACCCTGAGATGTGCAACCGCCGTATCTGCGACACCTAGTGGATCGGATGCTTGTCTAAAACCAATGCTCGTCAGCAACACCTCGTGCGAGCAGAAAAAGAGATGTACGCACTGAGGAAGTCTTCGAGCTCCGACACCATAGCAGGTACCTTGGCCTGTGAAACGAACAGAGCGTGTGAGCGCGAGAAAAATCGTCGATACGCATCGTCGCGCTAGGCTTACCTCGCACTCGGCCTCGTCCCGACCAACCTACGGGATTGCAAACATCAGAATCAAGATCATGACGGCGAAAGGGTAAGAGGAGAGCAACTTACGGCTCGCGAAACTACGTCCCAAGCCAAGTCGTACTTGCGCGGGAAGACCTGGTGGAACAACAGCATCATCTCCTACAAAATCTCGACGTCAGATACCGGCAGCAATGCGCGAGGTCGGTGAGATAGCACGTACTTCGCGAGTCCACGGTCCCGTCTGCAAGCAGAATGTGGTTAGCAAATGGTCATACTGAGACGATAAGGTGTAGGCAACGTACCTTTTTGGGGGGCTTGGCTCGGCGGGCCTTCTTGGCGGACTTGGGCGAGCTCTCGGAACCAGTCGCAGGTTGAGGCTGCTTGACCACGGCCTCGCTTTTAGGAGTCTCTTGTCTAGGAGTCTCTTGTCCAGGAGTATCGGGTTGAGGAGTCTTTTGTTGAGCGGCCTCGTGCTGCGGAGGAGCCTGGCTAGCAGCCGGAGATGCCTTTGGCTTTCGCTTGATCACTCTCTCTGGCGTCACGGGCGTTGCAGTCGCCGCAATGGCTTGGACAATGCTCTCGCCCATGTTCTCCGCCACCTCGCTGGGTGCGGACACGCTGAGCTGCGACAGGGTTCGCTTTCGCTTCGGGGCCTTCGTAGCCTTCGCTGCGGGCGACGGGGATTCGGGAGACGGCTTGACCGGCAGGCTATCGGGAGAAGTTGCGGGTGTGCTCTCCCTCGTGCCGGAGCTGCTTGTCGTGGCGCTGCCGGGCGAGCTGAAAGAGCTAGAAAGACGTTCGTTGGCCGGTCGCGCTTGGCCTCCTCGACCACGGGCTTGGCCTCGGCCTCGACTACCGCCCCGACCGCGAGTCGAAGTGCCCCGACAAGCTTGCTTCGGCGTCTCCACAGGGACAGGGGCAGGGGGATTGGTCAAGTCCGCCTTGTCTTGCGAGTCCGTCTTCTTCGCGACAGGTGAGGCAGCCTTCTTCGACGAATGAGCAAGTGCACCCGCTGGGCGTGGGGTCGGAGCCGGCTCCGGCTCGTCTTCCGACTCCGAGTCCGTCTCGACAGGTGGCATAGCTTTCTTTGCGGTGTGGACCTTGTTCTGAGGTGCAGCAGCCGGGCGTGAGATGGGTGCCTCCTCCTCTTCATCCTCTTCGTCCTTCTCGTCCTCCTCGAGCTCCTCGTCCGAGTCGGTGTCGACAGGCGAGGCTGCCTCCTTCAGCGTCTCAACAAGTGCGGCTGCTGGGCGCGAGGCGGGAGCCGGGTCCTGCTCGTCTTCCGACTCCGACTCCGTCTCGGTAATGGCGGCAGCTGCCTCGATGGTGCGCTCTTCGTCCTCGCTGTCGCTAGCCTCGGCATCACTTTTCTCGGGATCTTCTGCCTCCTGTCGCGCGGGAGGCGCAGCACGGCACGACGTCATCACCGGCTCATCGTCGAACGAATCAGCAAAGTCCACCAGAGCGTCAACGTCGTAGCCATCCGACTCGTAGTCGTTCGAAATGCGCAGCAAGTTGTCCATATCGCAAAAGGGCTTGCTTGTTCTAGACTTGAATGTGGAGCGGGAAAGAGCACAGAAGGGTGCGGAATCAATGGCCATAAGTAGGCCCCACGACAGGTGCGGGTAAAGTTGCGGAAGCCAATGTGCGGAATCGCGCTTCCGCAATTTCGACACAAAGCTCACCGACACACACGCTTTAAGCTTTGCGTCACATCCGCATCACTCCGCCACGGCACGGAACGCTCGTTTGTCGAGTCAGTATTGTGATTGTCAGCGCGATGGATTCGGATGCAAATGTACGCGAGGAGAGGGGAGGGGAGTTTAGAGGTCTTGACCGTCGAGCCAGCGGTTGAGCATGGCAAGTGCGGCATCCGGCTGGTCGTACGGCACCATGTGTCCGGCTTCGTACACAGTAGCCCAGGTGAGACCACCACCACTCTGTGTACGGCCCGCCTCCTTGCCATCGACAACCCATTCCTATCAGAGCACACAGGAATCAAAAGATCAGGAAATGCAATCAAAACGAGGCAGAAGAGGACTGTGCTTACGTAGTTCTTGGCGGCTTGGAACTGGGCATTGGCGCTCCAGTCGAGTGTCTTGACCCACCCGTAGTTGCCGTTGTGGTTGCAGATCCAGTCGAGCGTTCCCACATACACCAGTGCCCTGAGCCCTCTCTCGAGCAGAGCAGCAACATTGTACCCGTTGTCGTGCGTCGAATCGAGCATCCTGTTGAATCCCGCATTGACGTCCTCGTTGCAGCTGGCGAACTTGCCGATCTGCTCCTTCGGTGCCGCACCCACGAGCTCGCGCACATCATCGCGGTCGAGGTACTTGCGGATGTCGTCCGTGACATCGTAGCAGAGGTTGGGCGAAAGACCCGACTTGCAGTCGTCCTTGATGTTGTACGGGTTCTGACCCGTGTAAAAGTAAGGAGCTTCGATCTCCTCGGCGCACTTGTTGGTCCACATATCGCACTGGTCCGGGTTGTATGCGTCCACACAGTGTTCTGCCAGCTGCTTGCGACACTTGGGGACCCAGTTGGCCATGCGTTTACACGTGTCGATGCTGAGGATGGGTGCGACTCCACCGCGGCGCGTGCACGTCATGTCGTAGTAGCCCGACATCTGCTTGCTGACATCGGTGAGACCGTTGCCGATCAAGACGCCCTTGAGGTTGATCAGCTCGTCGCGGTTGGGCTTCTTCCCGGCCTTGAGCGCGGCGCGCTCGATGTCGTGATTGCGGTCCGCCACTTCGGAAGCAAAGATGGGGATGTATCGACCGCCGTAGGATTCTCCAGCCATGTAGAAGTCGTTGGATCGGAAACGGTCGAATGCAGAGAAGAAGACACGCAAGAAGGCGTACACATCGCGAGCGGCTTCTTCGGTCGTGTACACCTTCTGCTCGGTCTTGGAGTACGAGTAGCCAACGCCAACGGGCTGGTCGATGAAGAAGACGTTGGCGCGGTTGGTCCACGACTGCGGGTGCCAGCGCGTGCCGTTGATGGGGGGACCGGGCGAGAGCTTGCCTCCGTTCTCGGGGACGCGGCAGGGTCCAAGCTCCATGAAGAGGCCGAGCGACGACGAGCAACCGGGTCCGCCGTTGGTCCAGAGGATGACGGGATCCTTGGCCGGATCGGAGCGCGATTCGAAAAAGTAGAACCACAGCGACTTGCCTCCGTAGGCCGTGTCGATGTAGCCGGACCACGAGGTGACGGTGGGGTCGCAGAACGCGTCCGGGTCGACGTCGTGGCCCTTGAGCTCGGATGCGGGAGGCGGCGCATACAGCTGCTTGATGCGCACTGCTACCGAGGGGAAGTCGCGGTGCGTGAGCACGGTGAACTCGCCCTTCTGCGAGGCGATGATCTGCTCAGCCTTGGCCGAGCCAAACGCGGCGGTCGAGATGGCATCCAGTGGCAGCTCGACGCGCGCAGGACCGCCGAGTCCAGACGACGACGTGAGCAGCGAATCGAGCTGCGCTTGAGCACTGCCTGCAGTAGCAGCAGCACTGTCCGTCTCAAGGTAGCTTCCCGGGTGAGTGGGCGCGTAGCGAGAGTTGGTGCGAGCACCAACGCCCATGTGGATTTGACCAGCGTCGATGCTGGCCGCCGAGACGGTGGCGGCAAGCAGTGCGCCAAGGCACGAGAGGAATGCAAGTCCGCGCATCTTTACCCTTCCTCTGATGAGCGATGAGCAAAGGTGTGTATGGTGGAAGAGGGACTGAAGAGGGGGTGCAGGCGAGGCTAGAGATAACCCAAGACAATCAATCGAGCTGCCAGCAGCCCCGACCGGCTGAGCAAGGGGGATGCAACGGAGCAGCGTCGTCCGGCGGTACAGCTCGAAGCTAGCTCTCGCTCTGCATGACTGGGCCCTCATCGGCTGCACCTGCTGCCAGGGCAGAGGAACACGCACGAGCCTCCTCGACCTCCTCGAGTGCAACCGCAGCGGTCGTCGTCGCACAGAGTCGTCACGCGCGTCTAACCTTTTTTCGCCCTTTCAAGCCCGTTTGGATTGCCGGGAAGAATGCCGTCCCCGATAGGCTGCGGTCTAACAATTTTACATTTTTTGGCTTCCTCCACCTCGCAAGTTTCGTGGACCCTGGACGAACGGCTTTCTCCCGCAACACCATCTGCACGTCCATCCAGCTCTGACCACAACAGACAGCACCATGTCGACGGGTCTCGCATCACTCGCTGGATACGGCAGCGACTCTGACAGCGAGGATACGGCGCCAGTGGGCCCTACGCCGGCACCTGCTGCTACGCCATCGACCGCCTCATCTTCGCGACTCACGTCGCTGCTTCCCCCACCAAAGTCGACACTCGCCTCGAAGCTGCCCGCGCCCTCGAGTGCAGCCGGCAAATCGAATACCAGTGGAAACTCCTTGTCCCTACCACCGCCTTCTGCTTCCTCCTCGACGGCTAAACGCAAGGTCATCAAGGTCGACTCGCTCGCTTCGCTCAATGACGACGAGGAGGATGGCGGAACGGACATCGTTGCCTCCGGTGCCAAGAAGCCCAGACTTGGATTGGCCGCGGCGGGCTCAGCCTCGTCCAAGCATTCGCTGTTCGGTATGCTGCCAGCACCCAAGCGCAAAGACGACGAGGTGCTAGCAGAGAGGAAGAAGGAGGCACAACAAAGGAGGGCCGACAAGCTTGCCGAAGAGTCCGAGGCAGCGCCCGTAGCTGGCGTGCCAATTCAGGTCAAAGATGACTTGGAAGCGAGCTCGTCTGACGGAAAGATTAGGCCGCACATAGAGGAGTCAGTGGAGGGATCGGACAGCAAGCCCAAGGGCAAGAACAATGATGCATTTCGAGCCATGCTTGGGCTCAAGCCGGCTGCCAAAACGCCATCCACGAAGACTTCGCAAGATACGATGCAGCCAAAACCTACGAATGGCATTCAGCTGCCACCGCCACAGCCGGAGCAGTCTAGTGCCAAAACGGATCCACGTCCCTCGGCTGCCAAGGTCGAGGCCGCCCCGCTGGACTTTTTCTCGCTCGACACCAAGCCCTCTGCACGCTCGTCGGCGACGCAATCTCAGGGAGCCTCATTCGCAATTTCTGCCGCACCGAGCATCGACCAGCCATCCGAGCCGCAGGAGCCCGCTGCACCAGCCCTGGTAGACGAGTATCCAGGTTGGCAGCTCGACGCCGATGGATCCTGGGTTCCCGTCACCCCCGAAGCACACGCTCAGCTGGCTGCGTACGAGCAATCGCTCGCACCAGCGCCCACAGTCACTTCCAAGGGCGCAGCGAACCTCGACGGCACGCGCGACCTGCTTGCTGCCGGCCTCACTCCTGATGACATCCGCGCCTTTGATGCGTCGGCTGCTGCCAAGGACGCGTACGCTCGCGGTGGGGTCGATGACGTTGACGCCGACAAGTATGCAGCAGCTGCCGACTTCGCAGCGGGCAACCGCGATGCGATGGCACAGAGGAAGCCCGGCATGCTTAGAGGTCTGAAGAAGGGCCAGCTCAGCAGTCTGATCAGTCTGGCCGACGAGAATAGAAGCAAGGCGGAGGAAAAGTGGAAGAGAGGCAGAGATGCCAGGGCAAGGAGGGCGAACCAGTACGGATTCTAGCAAGCTGCTCATTCAAGCCATTACGCCATGATCAATGTGTTGCTGTCGAGTGTGAAGCGGTCAAGCTGAAAGAGATGGAGGGTTGGGTTCTGATCTAACAGTTTAGCAATTTTGGATGCGTGCACAAGCCAGCAGCTCCAGCCGTCTTCCGAGCTTTGGTGGTGTCGTCCTCTGGTTCAGCTCTTGTTCATGAAACGCCTCCTCATACACCACCATCCCATACACTTCAGCGCAAGAGCCAGCCAATCCGGCCGATACCCATCTTGCGCCACACATCTACCTTCTCACATAGCACCATAGAGGGACTTTCCCATTCGTCTCCGATAGCGTTCCAGGGCCAGAGGCGTTCGTAAGTCCCCACCGCGGCGCGGGCTAGCAGCCATGAACGCCTTCCCGCCAGAGCTACTCCAGCATCACTTTGCGTGCATGGTGGTCGCCGGTCTTACGCCGCCCACAAAATCAGCCTCACCAGCGACCCCGACCCCGGCCGCCCCATCGACGTCGGATGTTTCACCGCCGTCCGACCCAGCAGCCTCGTCGCCCCCTGGACCAGCAACAGCCACTCCGGCGTCTTCGCACGTTCCAGCGGATCATCCAACTGCCGCTTTTCCCGATCTGACAAAGGCACTGCATGATATCCTCGCTTCGAGAGCACGCAACACCGTCTGGGACCCCTCGCGCGGCCGGGCTGCGGTGTTCCATACTGTTTTCGCCGACCATGCGGTGCGATTGCCGCCGCTCAAGACCAAGCCATCAGCACGACATGTACCGCCAATCGCCTCCGTAACAGCTGGATCTTCCGGTTCGGCACCATCAGAGTCTGCCTCGGCTGCTTTCGCTGCGCTGCCGCCTCGCTCGCCACTCTCGCCGCTGCACCCCAACTCGCCGCAGTTTCCAGACGGCCTCATCGCACCCGTGTGGGTGCGCAAGCACCGCGAACTCATCCCTTCCGTATTCGTATCGCTCTACTGCCTACCGCTTTCCACAGCGCAATCGCCTCCTACCGTGGAAGAGCTCAGAAGTGCAGACGAGGAGCTCATCAAGCTCATCTCGGAGCGCAGACGCAGCCTGGCCGAACGCGGCATCAAGCTCACCATCGTGCTGCTCACGCACAAGCACATGCTCGACGATGCCCAACTCGAGGCGCGCCTCAGCTACATCCGCCGCAGTAGCGGACTCGACTCGCGCGCGAGCCTCTTCGTCCTTACCCCCGTCAGCAGGCCCGAGCTGGGCGAGTTCGTGTCCAGCCTTCACGGCGCGCTTTTCGAGCCAGCGGCCGACTACTACCGCGAGCACGCGCGCAGGGTCAAGCGCAAACGCACACGATATCCGCCTCCGCCCTCGGTGCTGCAGCCCATCGTCACTGCGCTCGGTGCACTAGCCCCCGCCAGCACAGGCGCAAAGGCGCTTTCGATGTCCGATGTAGCCTGGCTCAGCCGCGAGGGTTGGATCGTGCGCAGCGAGTACAAGCTCGGCATGTTTGCCGAGTTGGCGGGCGACATGCACGAAGCGGTGCTGCGCTACCGCGAGGCGTACGATCTGCTGTGCTTCTCGCCCACATGTTTGTTGGGGAGCACGCTTATGTTGCCTCCGCGCACTAAGCGGTGGGCGGAAGCCAAAGTGCTGGCAGATACGCTGTGCGTGCGTATATGCAAGCTCATGCTGTACGCCGACGATGGCGAGGGCGCAGCGGCCTACTTTCGACGTCATCTGGCGCGGTTCACGGACCTGAGCACAGGCTGGGGGATCGGCGCCATGACGTTCGAGTACTGGTCGTGGCTGGGCAAGCAGTACCGCATGTTTGGCGAGCTCATCGAGCATGCCACCAGGCAGGTGGCGGGGGCGCCGCTGCCTCCGTTCCAGCTGCCGGCACATGCTCCGCCGCTGCCGTCCAAGCTGCTGCATCCCGATGCGCTGCCTGCATTCGCAGACGGCAGGGGCGGCGTCAACGCCCCACCAGGCATGCTGCTACCGAATCAGAACGCGGTCGCGGTGGCAGTCAATCCGTTTGCGACACTGCAGGGCGCAGGCGCGTACTTCTACCTCGCCGCGCTTTGTACGCTCGAGCGCCGCGCGCGCTTCGTGCGGGCGGTGGCCAGCGCAGGAGCGGGCGACGACGAGGAGGCGAGTCCGCTGGCGCACGAGCGGAAAGTCGACCATACAGCTCAGATCACCGAGACGCTCACCAAGGCGTACGATGCGTTCAAGCGCGCAGGTCAGCACCGGGCTGCGCTGCTCGTGGCCGCGCGCATCGCGACCGCGTACCACGATGGCGCACAGCATGTCATGGCGCTCAAGTTCCTCGAACGCATCCTGAGGAGCTACACCAAGGACGATGTGCACGACGTGCGTGCCGCGCTCGTCGAGACGGCTGCAGCTGCCGCTGTGGCCGCGCGCGATTCGACCGCCGCGCTCAAGACGCTCGTCGAGATTCTCGATCCGAAACTGCCCATCGAGCACGAAAAGAAGAAGGTGGCTGTGCATGCACTCAAGACGCTCACGCTACAGAGCGACAATGCACAGGACGCCGCCGGCGACGCAGGCGATGACGAGGCCGAGGAGGCCAAAGGGAATGTTGCGGTGGCGCCGGGCATGTGGAGCGTGGAGGCAGTACTGCCGGTAGCCGAGGTGGACGTCGGCACGAGCATTGCGTTCCAGGTGGTACTGCGCAATCTTGCGCGCTTCGACGTTGCTGATGTGGTGGCTGCCGACGGCATCGACGTGCATGTGCGCAGCGGCGAAGACGCCCGCGAGACCGTTGTACGTGTCACCTGCAGCTCTTCGTCCGCGGTCGTGGACAAGCTGGGCGTAGTGGACGTGGGTGCGATCGATGCGGGTGCTGATGCGAGCCCAGTGGAGGCGCCGCTCAATGCAAGCCTGACTCCTGGCGGCATCATCGTTCTGCAGGGCACCTTCAAGCCAGACGCATTCGGACCCGTTCGCATTGACCGCATCCTCCTCCACGCACACACTCTCCACCCCTCTCACCCCGTGCACATCGACGCTGAGCTTCCACTCGGCGAAAAGGCAGGCGAACTGGGTGGCGGGCTGAGCGAGGGTCGGTGGGTGCTGCCATCTGGGCGGAGCGTCGTGGTGACGCAGCGCGCGGATCCGCGCGTAGTCTTCGTGCGTCCGGAACGGTATGACGTGGCTCTCGCCGTGACCAACACGAGTGGATACGTTGACGAGCGGATCGCCGTGCGGGTCGTGGTGCGCAACAACGAGCGTACGGCGCTGGAGGCGTGGATCGATGCGACGCTGCAGCCGAGCTATGACGGTGCGCGCGACACGCTTTCGTGCGACACGCCGCATGCTTCGGCCACGACGCAGGCGGTCAAGGCGATCTCGATGGGCAGTGTGCCTGGCGGCGAGAGCAGGGAGGTGGTGGTATGGCTCACGCCTGCACAGGCGGCGGGTGTGCGTACGGTGGATGTAGCCCTGCGCGTCGCCAAACAGCCAGCCGAGGGAGAGGTGGATGCGATCGAGGTGGCGGCAAGTGCAAGTGGCGTGGTGCCCGTAGCGGTGCTGTTCGAGGCAAAGACGTGGAGCAAGGATGTCAAGCGGAAGCAGAAGCGCGCGTTGCTCGAGTGGGGTGACGAGGAGGCGGCAGGAGAGCGGTTGGTGGGACTGGACATCGAGATGGTCGGGGAGGCGGTTGAGGTGACTTCCATCGAGCTGGTTGGCGAGGCTCAAGGTGTGACGGATGCTTTGGGCGAGTGGATTGCGGGCGATCGATTCAGCTTCGCGCTTGCCTCCACCAAAGCTGCCGAGTGGCGCGTCCAATGGCGTCGCTCCGACACACTCAACACGACGCTCTTCCCCGTTGCACCTACTGCTGGCGACGATCCGACGACAGGGATCACAGTGACGCTGGTGTATGGACAGCGGCAGCGGATGCAGCATGCATTCGATGTGAGCTTGGTGGTGGAAAACCACCACGCCACCCGCTCGTATGCGCTCGCACTCTCGCTCGATACCGACGTGAATTTCACCTCGGCGGCAGCAAGACACCTCAGTCTACCGCATGTTTTGCCGCACCAAACCGTCTCTGTGCATCTTGCACGTCTCGTCCCGCAGTCGATTGGTAGGCTTGTGCTGCCCAATTTGGCGGTCAATGTTCTCGACCCGGCGAACCTACAAGCCACGCTGGCTAGTCGACATACAAATGCACGCGATACGGGGAGCGATGAACTTCGCGATGCGATCAATCTGGCCTACTCGACGAACGGGGCGAGCGCAACACGCGTGGATCAAATGCCGCGTGTCGTCGTCACACTGTAGCACAATGTCAAAGGCAGCAATTGATTCAAACTACACGTGGAGGAGGGAGCGAAGGGATGCTTTGCGTGGGACACGCGTGGCAGGAGGGGTGGGGTCGGTGGAAAGCGCAGGGTTGGCGATGCGTGTGGTGAGCTGGGCAGGGCTGACGATGCGCGCGGTGCGCGACATGAAGAGACCGCGCGATGCAGCTGGACGCCTCGGCAGCGGCGCAAGATCCGAGGTCGACGACGAGGCGTGGCGCTTTGGCTCGGTGGATGAGCGCGTCAGTAGGTGAATTTCGTGGTACCGCGAGACGCTGCTGGAGCGCTCCCTGACCCCTGCTGCGGGGGGACAAGGAAGCGGCTTGCCTGCCTCCGCGTGTGCTTGTCGAGGCGGGCTTTGTTCTCTCGCTACAAGTGTCACGCTCGGAGGCGGAGTTCGCTCCTTTAGCTGGCCGTACGACTTGTGATGTGCCAAGCTGTTGGTCTTGAGAGGCGATCGCAATGTGATCGTCGGTGACTGCGTCGAGGGATGCTGGCTATGCGCTTTGGTCTTGGGCTGGAGCTTGGTGGCTCGGAACCAGCTAACCATTGCGGCGGCCTCGCCAGCGTGCGCGGCGGCTTTGCGCACAGCCGCCACGACGAGCGCGTCGATCTTGCTGCCTCGGCCGTCGAGATGTCTGGTGAGTTCGGCCGTAAGCTCACGCGCGGCCGCACGGACCGCAGCCAGCTGCGCCTCAAACGTCGCTGCCATCAGCGCAAGGCTCTCGACCGAACCCTCATCGTTCTGCTGCGGCGAAATGGGCGGCGTGAGCATCGCGGTGTAGGCGCCACGGTCAGCCAGAATCGAGGTGGTGTCTTGCGGTCGTTCGATAGGGCTATCCGCTCGAGTGTCATCGTGAGAGTGATCAGAACCGCCATGCATGAATCGACGGATGGCATCCCAGTTCCCATCATCGCCTGCGTCCGGGCTGAGATCGAGCGAGGTGCGCTGCAGCACGGTATCGTGCGATCCGATCAGCGTGCCGTCTACAGAAGCCGCCATGTCAGAGGAAGATCCAACACCAGGCACGGGGAACTCGCCGATGATGTGGAAGAGCTCGTCGGACACTAGTTTTCGTCCCGTCTGCATCGTTCCTATGTGTTGGACTCGGCGAGGAGTCTGCGGATGGAATGGAGAGGCTTATATGCACGCGATGCTTCTCCATTGCATGCTCATCGGATCAGAGTATCTGCACAGGCCACATCGCTGAATGAGCTACTGTAAAGAGATTGAGGGATTGCAGTTGCGGAAGGCGGATGTTCCTGCCCCTCATGTATGGAAAGTGCCTGCAGAAGACAGCGCAGGAACACGCTGCAGGCTCGATGCGGACGAAAGACAATTGTTCCCGGCGAGCGCAGGATCGATTGCGGTCCTGACACAGGTGTCATCTAGCCCATCAAACGACGAGGCGATATAAGCTTTGCGCATTCCGGTTAAGGACGGAAGGGCAAGAGCATGTCGACACGCGTTACGCTCGAAAATCGCCACCGCTCATCGCCATGTTGGAGAGGTGTGCCTCGTCTGTGCGGCTGCGCTACGATAAGATTAAGCTGCACGCGTGCGTACGGTGAGATTGCGCAGGGCACAACCTTGTCATACAATGCCAAGGTTCACGATGGAGGCGGGAGGGGTGGGAAAAATTGGGCGTGTGCCTGAGCCTGATCAAGATGAAGCGGGTGCATGGCAGTTTCTTCCCACCCCGTCGTGCGCAGATCGTAACGCCTGACAATGTCAGCTACCACAATACAGGCTCTTCTCACGACGAAACATTACAGAAGAGATTTCATGGCGGCGCATGCTGTGAGCCAGAATGCGAGGTGAGTCGTGATACGCGCGAATAGATTGACGGCAGCCGCCAATTCCGAGCACCCGTAGTCAAAATCTCGCGTCCTGCATCCGCCTTCTCACAAGGCACCGCCTCTCTCGAAAAAAAGAAAAGAGGCGAGACGGAAAAATCAGATGGCCCTGCCACTGAATCTGTGAATGGCAGCGGAAAAAAGGACGGCACGAAATCGGCGCTTGCACGGCTTAGTGTGGATTTTCTGAGACTGAGACAGCGGCTTTGGTCCGAAACCTGCCCTCCCTCGCTTACAGAGCCGCGCTCGGTCGAGACCCGTCGACTTGGACTTGCCGCTCATGCAGTCAGTAGTATCTGATACAGCATCGATTCCGTATTGACCGAGCAGGACCGACGCTAGTGTCGTCCGAAGGCTGACATGCGCTATCACTACAGACTTGGACGTTCGTTGGCTTCCAGGCCAGGGAAGGCAGTCTAAATCGGCCAACTTTGCGCTGTCCGTCCTCCGAGGTCAACCGAGAGAACCGCATGATCCCAGTTAGGCTTCGCTGGACTGGGCTGTGCTGTCAGGGCAGCAGCACTTCGAGATTCCATCGTGAGCCTGCAGCCGTTTCGACCCCCGCAGCCAGCGTCGCGCCCCGAGATGCGAGATTTTCATCTGCGGAAAGGAAAAGGCCTCTCCAAAGTGCTAGCAAATTGATTTTTCGTCGTCGTGTTTGCGAATCAGAGCCGGAGATGCCTTGTTGCGCTTTGGTTTTGGCTCGGGCAGGGCGCGCGACACGCTTAAACCGCGGAACTGCAGCCTGGCCTTGCATGGCTGCACGGCTGCTCAACCGCTGCTCAACCGCTGCTCAACCGCCGCTGCTAGCCCAAGACGTGCGAATCCAGCCTGTCCTGCAATCCACACCTTCGCTTGCGTGGGTGCTTCTGTGCAGCGACATGCACATTCGCCGCGCACCCGCGCACCCGCGCACTCCCACCCTACGACCAGTCTGCGCAACTTGGCTCAACACAGTTTGGCTCAAAGGCGCACATGGCTCCGAGAGCGGAAAAGTGAGAGACCGAGAGCGCAAGTCAGTTGATAGACAGCAAGAGACAAGCCGAGCTGGTTGGGGCTGAAAAGACTCTGGCGCGCTCAGGGCCATGTGTGCACGCGCTCCAGTGATGCGGGTGATGCGGTGCGCTCAAGGGTGCGTTTCCCGCCACTGCCGCTCGGGTGTCGGCAGTTCCGACCGTAGCGCTGGAGCTGGGGCCGGACCAGACGCTTCTCAGGGCCTGTCAGAATCCGTGCCTCCTCCGCCGTAGGCGTTGGGCCCTTGTCCCTTGATGATCCTTGTCTCGATTCAGTCCATCAGCACACTCACTTTCATTTCGGCTCTTCCGGCAACCGTCATCGACTTCCCCAACCTCATCTCTCGCCCACCTCCCGCACTTTCGTTTGACCCTCCAGCACGCCGCACCACGGACCATCCATCGACACATCCTTTGGCCCGTAGCCTGTTCCCGTTCGGTCGGCGCCCGGACGCTGGCGATCAGCTTGCTTCTTTGATCTCACTCTCGCCTGAGCAGCTTCAGCCCAGCCTCTACGGCATCGATCAGCTCATTGACCATGTCGCATCAACAGCATCATCACCATCATCACGCCATGGCCATGCAGAATGCTCCCCAGCGAGAGCCTGAGCAGCACCATCTGCAACAGCATCTCCAACGCGCTCCAGCGTCATACGACCGCCACTATCCGGCGCCGCCCGCGCACGAAGGCAGCGGCGCCGGCGCTTGGACCTCGTTTGCGCCTCCCAAGCTTCCAATCCCGCGCATGCCCTCGACGCTTGCCTCGCGTGGTCCGTACCCCGACTCTCCATCGGTGTGGATGCCAAGTGACCATCACGATCCTCGCTCCGACCCCTTCGACCGTCGACGCTCTTCTCAGGCAGACCTGGATCAGCTCGCATCCGAAGCCACGTTGCGCAATCGCCCGCACCACGCCCACAAGGAGCCTCATGCACACTATCAGCCTTCGCCATCCATCTATCGCCGCCCTTCCGAAGCGTCGGGCGTTCATGCGCGTCACGAGGCTTACGAACGCGACTCGGGCCGGCCGAGCGAGCTTCCACCTCGGGTGCTTTCCGACAGCCGCAATGCACCTCACTCGGGCTCCCGTCACGCTGTCAACGGCTCACGCGATCTCGTTGCGCAGCCCTACAGCTCGGCCATGCCGTCGTACCCTGACGCGCATACCGATCGTTACGAGGCTCATCCGCCACTGTCTCGGCGCCCGGAAGAACGCAGCATCCATCAGCGTGTAGGCGCCCACGCCACGTCCGATGCCATTGATGTCGATTCGCGCCGTCCTGATACCGCATCGTCTGCGTGGCCGTCGGTGCGGTCTTCGTCCGGCGTGAAGCGTTCTCCGCCGCCCCAGCATACCCCTTACCTTCCTCCCTACGCCCGAGAAGCGCCCATTCCGGCACATGCCCAGTCATCCTACCCTCACGACCGAGATATGCACGACCGAGAGATGCAGGAGCGCGTTCCGCCCAGTGTCCAGGCAGCAGTCGCTCAGCGATCACCTCCAGCGTCCGACGGCTTTGCTTCGGCACAGCCGATCGGCGCCCTTCCTCACGGTCACGCTGGAATCGCAACGCAATCGGTCGCCGCATCCATGTCTTCTCAGCACCCGCTGCAACCCAACCGCAAGCGTCTCAGGATCTCGCGCGCCTGCGACGAGTGTCGACGTCGCAAGACTCGCTGCGACATCGTCGGCGCCTTCCCCGGCGAGCCCGGCCATCCGCTCACCATCTCGGGCGCCGTGCCTCCCCTCGGGCCCAACATGGAGCCCAAGGGCGAGATGCTCATCTTGCAGCCCTGCATGAACTGCCGACGCAGCGAAGTGATGTGCTCTTACAGCAAGCGCCCGCTCAAGCGAGGTCCAAGCAAGGGCTACATCAAGGACCTTGAGAGGCGCCTCAACTCCCTCGAGTCCCAGATCGTCTCGAGTGCCGACCGTCCCGACCAGGACACCCACGACGTGCACCACGACGGCCTTCCGCTCACCACCAACGCCAGTACAGCTTCGGATGCGCCGCAGGTGCACAAGCCAAAGATTCGCACCGAGGATCGCATCAGCAGGCTCGAGAGCGTACTCGCCCGTCCATCCACGGCCAAAGATGACGATGACGATCGTCCCGCCTTCTCCGACGTCAGTCGCACATCCAGCGAAGTGTTTGCAGCGCATGTCAAGTCCGAAGCCAGCAGCGACGTCCTGGATACCGCCTCCCACCATGCTTCCGAAGCGAGCGCGGACCACGAAGCTGTCTCTGCCTCGTCCATCCCTTCGCCTCGGTTGGACTCGGCCGTCGCTTCGAATGCTCCAGCGCCAATCAGCCCGACCAAAGCATCCTTGCCCAAGCTCAAAGCCACTTCCGACCGCTCCTCGACCAGCTCAAAGGGTAAAAGCAAAGCCAAAGTCGCTTCGGGAACAAACACGCGCCCAAATGCGTCCGAGACCGAGGTCGCCGACGTCAAGGCCAAGGTCGTCGGCTCTTTCCTCCACGCGACCTTCCCCATCCTGCAAGGGCGTGCCGCCGGCGAAGGCAGCAGCGGCAGCAGCAGCAACAACATCTCCCGTCTTGAAGACCGAGTGCTGGCGAGAGGATTGCGTTTGCTCGTCGAGCCAGTCGAGATGGTCACGTCGCAACCGTCTTCGCGCGATGGCACGCCTGCATCGCACGGTTCAAAGGCGCAGGCGCATGCTGCCCGCGTCGCCAACCTCATCGGCCAGGCGTCGGCGGGACTGGGCGGACTGCGCGACGAGTTTGCAGAACGAGGCCAGTCGAGCCTCGGCAGCCTGCGAGCGCTGCGCAAGGTGGCGCACCGGCTGTCGGCGCAGGAGGCGGACCTTCTGATGCTCTGCCACCTCGACCACCTGCGCAACGGCCGCAACAACAACTCGGCCCTCGCCGCCGCCGTCTCCAAGCTTGGCTCGGGCTCCAACGTGCAGAACGAACGCGAGACGTACAGGCGGAGAACGATCCTGTTTATGCTGGACCGCTGGCATGCCGTGGCATTTGGCACGCCGCACTTGCTCAGCGGGCGCTTCGGCATGGAGCGCGACAGCTTCCGCTCGATGAAGCACGCTCTGAGCGATGCCGAGCAGTCGCCGCTCGGCGATGCGGTGTTCGAGGTGCTGCGCTGCGCCATCATGCTGGGCCAGCTCAACGACTTGGTGCAGAACAACGGTGGCTGGAAGGGAGTCTCGAAGAGCGATGTCGACGCGGTCATCCACAGCGCTACAGACGAGAACGAGCGCATGACGGCGACGGAAGCCAGCGACGCGCGCAATGGGAGCGTTGTCGAGCGCCAAGCAACGGCATCGGGCGCTGGCGCTGAAGAGAGCGAAGCAGGACCGAGTCTGCTGAGCACCGAAGCGATGCGGTACAGTCTGGAGCAGGCGGTGCGGTGCTACTATGCGCTGCATACGCTGCCCAACGCGCGCGATGCACGCATGCAAGACGTGCACCGTATGTTTAACCTGGCCGAGGCGGTGATTGTGCTGGGCACGGCCAAGACGCCCATCTCGCTGCAGGGCAAGCTGATCCAGTCTGCCATCGGTCCGACGGTGCTGTCGATTGCTGCGGTGGCGTTTTCGTGGTGCCTGCGCGTCATCTGTATGCTGGTCGCCTCGTCGAGCGCGGACGAAGGTGCATCGAGCGTCGCCTCGACTTTGGCGGCGGAGAGCACGACGGGAGTCGAGAGCACCTTGTACCAGCTCGAGTTCTACCGGCGCAAGATGCTCGACTACGTGCGCATGTGCGGGCCCTTCTGCCTGTTTTCGGGCGGCGCACCTACGGCACCGGCATCGTTCGCACCCGTGTACCTGCGCCTCGCGCTCTACTTCAACAAGACCGTGTCGCTCGCCTCGCAGATGGGCTCGCTCGTCTCGCCCGAGCCGCACAAGACGAGCCCGGTGCACCACGACCCCACGGCCCTCGGCAACGACGCCGATAACGTGCTCGACATGGCGCGCGAAATGGGATTCCTCGGCTACGTGCTCGCCTCAACCACCCAGTCCGAGGCATGGAACCTGCTCACCGGCACAGCTGCCTAGGCCCGAGAATTCGAAGGCGCTTCCCTATCGTGCAATGACGTGTGTGTGTGTGGCGCGGGATCGCGTGAAATGGCATCGGTGTTCCTGACTCGAGAGAAGAGAGCGCGACGGTGAGAAGAATAGATTACAAGGGTGCGAGGCGACGACAGAGGTGCGAGAGTGCGTAGGACACGGGTGGGTACGAGGGAGGCTGGATACGGGACGAGTTGGGGAAGCTGATTACGAGGCGTTGTTGGGGTTGGGACTCCATGGGATCCAGCTGGACCTCTTTGCTCTGGGGCTTTGTTGAGGATGCGGGCCGAGGTCGTTCCGATCGAGCAGGTCGTACGACTCGCCCATGGCTGTGCCTGCCTTGACCGTGGGTCTTGCGCCGCCCGAGACGATGCGGCTGCGCAGACTGCCCGCATTGGCGGCGCCGAACGACGATCGCGCGTTCTTGGGATGGATCATGGTGACCGGAGCGGCGGCGGCGTTGTCGTCGTCACTGCTGTTGCTGCTCGAAGACGTACTGGACGGCACACCGGAAGCGTCGAGTGCAGCGAGTTGGGACTCGAGCTGCCTGCGTCGCACCATGGCGGCCTCGCGTGCGCGCTGATCGTTGACGTTGCCCGAGCCCGAGGGAGGGATGGAGTACGCCATGGTGGTGTTGGGTGGGGCGGCCTTGCTTTCGAGGAACGTCTTGGCACTTGCGATGGCGACGGGCGCATACCTGTTGAGCAGGTTGCCAAAGAGCGATGCGGGAGCCTGAGCGGGGTTGTGCTGCGTGGGAGGAGCGGGTGTGGATCCCGGGCCAGGCGGGCGGTGACGAGCCTCCTTGCCCGGCGCAGGCGGTGCGGCGGCCGGCTCCGATGCTCCGAGCGAGGCGCTCCACAGCCCTCCGAGCGAGGCATCCACTTTGGCCTTGAGCGAGCGCTTGGCGTCGTCGATAAGCGCATCGATCTGCTCCTGGTTGGACTGGAGGAAAGGATGCAGGTGGGTGGTGTAGATGTAGGTGGCGCCTCGTGTCTGCGGCGCAACGAGCCAGATGTTGAAGATGAGACGGATCTCGTAGTAGAAGGGCACCCACGACCAAAGGAAGCCGAAGAGCGATTCGAAGAGCGTCCAGCATGCAAAGACGGACCAGTAGACGAGCCAGACCTCCATATCGGCGAGCGAGGTGGTGGACGATGTGACGGCCTTGTAGGAGGAGTAGAGCGGGTAGACGAGCGTCGCCGTGGCGTTGAGCGCCAGCGTGGGTAGGTGCAGCAGAATGAGCGCCATGATGGGCGATGCTGTTCAAGCGCGAGACGTTCGGAGCCAGTGCTGGCAATCGAGATAGGCTTTAGCGCCGATACCGTGGCTGCTTCTCACCGCAGCGTGACTTTGTGAGTCTGTCGGCAGGATTCTCGTCTGGATTCTTTGGGTGTGATCGCTCGAAAGAGTGAGGTGACGAGCAAGTCGGAAGTGCCGGTGGAGACGCCCAAGGTCAAGGGAGTGTCGACGAGTAGTGATGGCAGCTCTCTGCAAAGACCAACAGAGAGCGGCACTACTCTCAAAGCTCAACCCTGTCCAGACTCCGATGCCCTCCCAAAAATCAAAAAAGGGCCGCCGCAGCCAGAGAGCCAGAGAGCCAACCGCAGGCGCTAAGCGGGCGGCGGCAAAAAGGGTCCTTTTGCGGCACCTCGCTACGAAGCCCATGCAAGTCAGGGAGCAGCAGCTCAGCCTATCTCGCGCGCGCTCTCTCTCTCTCTCTCTCTCTTTTTCTGTGGCTCTGTGGGATTTTGCGGACTCAGGCCAAGACAGGCTGCATGCAGCCAAGCGACGCGCGCTCTGCTCTGGTGCCCACTCCACTTCGCCCCTGTCACTCGTCTGCACAATCGCACTTGTCCTGGGCTGGGCTGCGCTTGGCCGCGTCACCTCGCTGCTATCCCGTCCAAGCTCGGCGCACGAAACAGCATTCGATGCGGCGCAACTGCTCTGGCTTCCTCTGAGCTCAACAAGAAGCGGCAAACAGAGCATTGCTGGCCTGGCAGGCACGTTTGCATTCAGCCGGCTGCCAAGCGGACTCTTCAGTACGCTGCATGCACGATGTGTTGGTGCTGCCGTTTTCGAAGCGCGGTTCAGGCTCAAATCCAGTCAGGTCGTGTGGTGTCGGCTCAGTTGACGTGTGGTTTTATGGACAGGTGTCAGATCTAGCATGAACCTGCTATCAACCACGAACCTTGGGCTCGTGGCTGCTCGCTAACTGTGACGACTTCAGAGCTCGTCACGCTTGGTGTTGCTGGACTGGAAATCGGCGGCCTTGAAGGTGCCGCTCCTGATCGCCATCAGCAGCTGGATACCTTTCTGGCGGTACGTGTCGGGCACGACAGAGCTGCGGTGTCCCAGGCCGTCATGTACCCAAGCCACCTCACTTGGCTCGCCATCGGCTGCGTACTTGGGCCAGTAGGGCGCACCGTCGCGCAGCTTGCCCTGGTCTCGCGCCGTGTTCGGGTCACCGCTCGCTACAAAGCTGATCCAGTACGCCGACATCTCGTTGGCGAGCGCAATGTCCTTGTTGAGTGGGCCGAGCGCGTTCTGCGTGTCGAGAGGATTGCGGAAGACGTAGGCCACCTCCTGGAAGTGCTGGGCGCCGCTCGTGATGGGCGATTTGTACGACACCTGGTCGAAGCGCGACGAGTAGATCGCTGCCTTGGACGAGCGCGCCAGAAGCTCAGTCGCCTGGCGTCGTGGACCGACGAAGCGCAGATCGCCAAAGACCGCACACGAACGACGGTCGTTCATGCCCAGAATGCCACCGGTGGGTGGGAGCAGACCAGCGCCCGCCTGGAAGGGCGGATAGATGTCCTCGTTGTCCGGGTAAATCTGTGCCAGCGACGTGAGTGCATCCTGCGTCGACCAGCCATCCGGCAGCGCTTGGCTGCCTCGGAGCGCGCCTACAATGTCGGCCGTGTTGTTGACGCCGCGCACGCCAAACGAGATGCCCTCGTCCAGGTTGTTGTTGAGCACAACCGACGCCGTCTTGACAAAGTCGCCGTCGAGGAACGACTGCTGCAGGTCCTTGGCCACCATGTCGCCATCAACGACGGGATTGAAGATCGACAGCTCCGTGTTGTTGACGCTCCACTGCTTGATCGTCTCGAGCGGCACGCGGCGCAGGCACTCGAGCGTACCGTTCGACCCGCAACCCGCGTACTGCGCGAGCGAGTTCCACTGGTCGTTCCGGCTCGCCGTGTTGTTGGCTGTGTCCAAGCCCGTGCCCCAGTACGCGCTTTCGGCGACGACGGAACGGAAGAGCTTGTCGTCGCGGCCGCCGTACGCGGTGACGTGGAAGAACATGCTCGCACCGCCCGCCGACTCACCAACGATGGTCACCTTATCCTTGTCGCCGCCGAACGCCTCGATGTTTTCGCGGATCCAGCGCAGCGCAAGGCGCTGGTCGTACAGACCCAGATTCTGCACGCCGGCCTGCTTCGCCTCATCGCCCACGGGGAAGCCCAGCGTCTGGACGCGGTAGTTGAGGCTGACATAGAGCAGCGGCTGGCCCAACTCGACCGACTTGTCGACGATGAAGCTGCCGTTGTAGCGCTTGTCGCCCGAGCCGCCGTACGAGAAGCCGCCGCCGTGGATCCAGACAAAGACGGGCAGCTTGTTTGCTTGATCCCGCTCGGCAGGACGCACGACATTGAGCGTGAGGCAGCGTTCACCGAGCTTGTACGTGACGTAGGGAGGATTGTAGTCGTCGTCTGTGCCCACGCCAAAGCAGAGCTCCGAGTAGCGTTTGGCCGAGCGCACGTCCTGCCAGCTCTCGTTGAGCGATCGCGGCATGTTGAAGCGCAGCTCGCCGACGGGTTGCTGCGCGTAGGGGATGCCGAGGAAAGCTTCCTGGGTGCCGTTGGTGCCGAAGCCAGACAGAGTCGCCTCGGCAGGGATGGGGTCGATGGTGATACCCGCGTACGAGCCGTTGCGAACCTGCACCATCGGGTCGGACGACGACACGGGGATGGGGTTGTCAAAGTTGCCCAGGTTGGTGCAGTTGGTGCAGTCGGCCGTGTTGTTCGAGTTGATGCTCGACGCCGTGCTGTTGTCGGCGCTCTGACGCGCTAGCAGCAAGGACGCAATGTCGCCGGACGCAGCAGGCGAAGGCAGAGCGCTGGACAATCGGCTTGTACCAAGGCACAGCGCAGCGAGGACGGGCATCAGCCTCGTCAATGATCGGACCATGGTCGAATGTCTACCTTCCGCAGGGTTCGAGGTTGGATGAATGGGGACGAGAGTCGACGACGCGGGCCTCTATATGCACTTCCTTCGTCTGGATCCTAACTCGACGTTCGAGTCACGGAACAAGGTTCCGTGGTTGGTGGGATGCCCCGCATGCCATCCTACGACGTGCGACCGGTGTTTACCGGAGCAGGCCGGCGAGCAAGAGCGATGCGTTGCATCTCGGCAAGCGTGCGTGTGGGACGGCTTACTGGAAGACGGCTCCATGACGAGGTGGACATGAACCATATGGTTCGACTGGACTGTATAGCCGAGTGGGGGCAGCGTGGGGTCTGCACCAAACAGATGCTGCGCTCTGGTCCAATGAGTGTCGAGACGCATGCTCTGGATTGCTTGGGAGCTGCGTCAAGGTCGGCTCTCCACCACCAGGCTCGCTTAAGATGCAAGCGATGCAGCATGCCGTTGGTGGGCGGCGCGCGAAGACCGGCGAAATCTGCCAGCCTTCCTGAAGCGGCGGCCTTCCTGAAGCGGACGGCGCATGGAAAACGCGGCCCAGTGCGGAATGCAAATATTACGAGGAGCCCCGCACGACGACGAAATTGGCCGGCCACCGCCTCGAAATCCCGCAAAGGATCGGGGCTGATGCAGCTTCTCCGGCGGGGCGAGGCGCTTCAATAGACCAAAGGCCTGCAGCAAACAGTCCTTGTGCGTCTCGAGCGGGCGACGATTACCCCACACCACGGCACTATGCCTGGACCACCACGACAAAAATGAATCGATGCGGCTGAGCAGGGACGATTTGCTGGTAACGAAGTCAAACTACAAATACAAGACGAACCTAGAACAAGTGGGCGAGAGTGGATCGGATCCTTACAAGACCGCAACAACCGGCTGCAGTGCCGCGACCAACGTATGCAGCCAGCCGAGTGCACCTGCTGAACTCCGACCTGGAAAGCGATGAATGTCATGTCGCGGGGAGGGTGGCGAGCGAATAGTAGCGGGGCGGGAAGCACTGTTCGTCGATCCACAGCATGCCTTCTCGGAGCGACATGTTCTCGAGCACGGCACGAGCGCGGTCTCTGGACCAGCCGCGCGCCTTGGATCCCGACACGAGCGCATCCTCGGTCAAATACGGCACATCGCCCAATCCTGCCTCCGCCGACGTTGACGAGAGCAGAATGCTGAGTACTACCATCGTGTCCGTGTCGAGCTCGCGCGGTACGCTCCGCACCATCTTCTGTTCGCCATTGCCCAGCGAGAACACCTCGTAGCCACATCCTAGCGGGGCGAGCATCTTGATGCTTCGCACTATATCGTCTTCCGTGATCTCGGGAGCCTCGTTGGCCGACTTTGTTTTTGCCGTTCTTCCGGTGCGGAGGAGGGTGACTCTGCGGATGAGGTCGTCCATAGCGATGACGCCGCCATTGGTGCTGCGCGTGCTGACGCACACATCGATGATCTGGACGCCGAGCTCGTACTGCCAGTCTCCGAGACCGAGCATGTCGCTCCACAGACCCGCGAGACCACCCGAGCCGCGCGTGGACGACGAGAGCGGGTCGACACCGATGCTGTAGCACATCTTTTGGAACGCATGGCGGAACTCGGCGTTCTTGCGGATCTCGTGGCGGTGCTGGCTCGAGAACTGACGCAGCGACGTGCTGAAGAGGTCGAGTTGTTGGCGGAGCTCGGTGAGTTGCGAGGCGGTTAGGTCGTTGCCGAGCGAATTGTACGCCGTGGAAGAGTGCAGCGAGCGGTCGAGCGCCGCCAGACCCGGACCGCGACGCATAATGGCAAATGGTGGAGCCGCAGTGGAGCGGTTCGGTGCTACAGCCCAAACAGGTACGGGAGGAAGTAAGGATCGATGGAGGTGTCGAGGTGGAGTGGTGCATTGGCCGCCCAACTCCACACGCCGCTCAGCCAAACTCCGAGTCCCGGCGAAAATAAGGGCGGTGGTCCCTGCGTCCCAGAGAGGAGGGATTCCTTCCAACCCCTACAACCAACAACTGCTGCACTACCATCGATACTATCGAGGTCTCGGCACACGCACGATCGCGATGCAGCCATGATCGCCGGCTTCGCACATGCGCCCGTGACCAAGGGCGTGCTCATCACGCTGGCGGTGGCCTCGGTGTGCGCCTCGCTCTTCCAGCTCAAGCCATTCGTGCACCTGCAGATCCACCCGCACCTCGACACGCACCACCAGTACTACCGCCTCGTCGTGCAGCACGTCGCGTTCACCAACTCGTCCGAGCTCTTCCTCGCGCTGCTGCTCTTTTACAATGCTGGTGTCAAGGTCGAGCGCACGTTTGGCACGTACAAGTATGCCAGCTTCCTCGCGGTGGTCACGCTCATCTTTACGGCAGTGCAGTTTGTGGTGCTTGCCCTTTGCTCGCTCCTCTTTCTCCGAGTGAGGCCTACCCAGGGATCGGATTTGGAGAAGGAGGTTGAGCGGAGCTGGTTGGCGTTGGGAAGGAGCCCCGCGGGGCTGTGGGGGCCACTGTTTGCAGTGCTGTTCCAGTACCATTGTATCATCCCGCATGCGTGGTCGATCCGCGTCGAGCAGCTCGAGCTGAGCGACAAAGCGATCGAGGTGTACTCGATCGGAGCATTGCTGGCTTTCTCACAAGGGATGTCGAGTCTGTTTGTGGCGGTGCTGGGCGTGACGGTGTCGGCGCTGTACCGCTCGACGAGTCGCCCGTTACGGCGTCTGCACAAGTACCGCATTCCCGTTCGCATCTACCGCATCCTTGCATTCCTGCTCTCACCCTGGGTGGGCGAGATCCGCAAACCGCAGCGCTCGTGGCGTGTCGAGCCGCCAGAACGTCCAACGCTGGCAGTGCGAGAGGCACGCTTGGCCGAACACTCGGCGACCGTGGCCAACCTGAACCGATCCGGTACCGGGCTCGGCATCCCCCGACTCGCAAGCCTGCTCAGAAGGAGGACCGCACAGCCACAGGAACAGCCGGCCCCACCATTTGCACAGGTACAGCAGCCCGTAGGAAGCTGGAATGATCTTCCGCCTGAAGTGCAGGCGTCGCTCAACGCGGTGCCCCGAATGCGCCTCATGGCCGCCATGCAGCAAAGCGACGGCAACCTCGCCGAAGCACTAGACTTGATCCGCAGCGACAACGCAACGCAGCCACCGCGCCCTTAGTATGTCCATGCCGAATAGAACTTTTGATTCGTCGTTCAAGTCGATCTGTGTCGCAATTGCTGTTGATGAGTGAGGGCAAGCAGAGCGTGCGTCATTGTCGACCGGAAATGCGGACAGGTCCAAGAGGGTACATAATTGCATCAAACCGTCGGTGACCCAAGATTGAGCGCTCTTGGCGTAGTGGTAGCGCGTGTCTCTCCTACTTTACCGAACGGATTCCTGCGGGATCCTTTGTAGGATTTCTATAAAGACGAGGTCGTGGGTTCGACCCCCACAGGGCGCTTGTTCCTTGATTTTTTTTTCTCGCCGTCTCTTTTCAACATCCACTGTGCCACCTCTTCTGCGTGTATCATTAGACCTTGTCCTTCGTTCTCGCATCCTGGTTTCGTTGAGCTTTGAGGCTGCACATGCCGGGTCGACGAGAGGTTGTACAAGCGCCAGGGTTTGGATGTGGGGGTTGAGCTTAAAGTGGAGAAGGAGTGGCACATTTGGTGCAACGCGGGCGTGTCGTGGAAATTGGCGCAATTTACGCGCGCGCGTACGTACGAGGTGTTGGTCTTTTTTATGTCGGACATAGGCTTTTTGTGGTTTGCTTGCTGGCCACCATTGGACGCGATGAGTGAGAGTGTCAAGAGCTGGCTCTTCTCGCACTGCAGCACTCAAGCCATCGAAGCGCTCGAAGGCGGGTTTGATCTTGCCGACTTGCCGTACGTGCGCGGCAACCGGGTGCAGCTTCTGCGGTTCCTCACCTTTCGGCCCTCGTCTCACGCCAGCACCGACATCTGGGCGCTGGTTGGGGATCGTACGCACTGCATCGCTGCGCGCTTTTCACGGATCCAGGTGGATCGATTCCAGACGGATCATCCACTCACCTTTACGGCGTTGAAGGGAGCATTGGTGACGCTGACGAACGTCAAGCTGACGGTGACGAGGGTGCAGATGCACACGGCAGGGGGGCCGTATCGACCAGGACAGTATGCGATGGTTCTGGATGTAAAGGGGTTCGAGGTGGTGTCGAGTATGGGCGAACCGGTTTGGTTCGGTGGCGTGAAACTCGTAACCAGCCCCAATGCGGTACCAGAGGGGGATCGAGAGAGAGCGGAGAGGATGGTGGAATGGATGAAGAAATGGATCCGATACAAATGCTTACTTCGTCGTGCCAGGGCGGATCAACGCAACCGAAAGGAACAGTCGGCAAGTCAAAAGGAACACGAAACGAGCCTGCCAACTCCAGCCCAAAGACAAGGGTTGAAAGGGTGCACACAGACGCAGGTCATACCAGTGCCTGCGTCGGTGTCGTTAAGTAGGGCTTCGCAGACAAGTGCAACAACCGATGCCATGTGGGGCGACTTTGACCTGGATGCCGATGTAGGCGATGTAGACATTCCCCAGGCTTGGACAGAACCCCAACCGCAGTCGCAGGATCAACAGCCGCAACTCGTCTCGCTGTCGCAGAATCAGCTGCAGGACGCCAAGGCCAAAGAAACACAGCCAACACAGCACACGCACAGCGGGTCGGATCCAGAAGAGTCCGGTCTATCCGACTACGAACGTCAACGCCGACGTCACAAGCGGAAGCCACCACATGAACCTGCTACAAACCAACCAATGGCATCGGTGGAAGCAAATCCAGTCGAGGTACCAACCGTGTCGCGCGCAATCAGCACCACCCCTTCCGCCACCACAAAGCGCAAACGCAAACGCCCCTCCGCAATCGCTGCACTGTAAGTCCCCCAATCCCCACCACTTGTCCTCCGCCATCAGTCTACTAACCGCATCAAACCCTGGGACTCGACAGCATGGCTCAAATCGTAGACTAAGCACGAAACCCACATGCAAACACACACACACGGGCGCGAATTGGTAGTGATCTCTGAGCCAGAGGAGTGGGATTTTTTGGGTGGGTGTGTGTGTGCTGCGGTGCACAATCGCCCCGGGATGTGAAGAATACACGGTAAATGGGAGGGGAGGATGCAAGGTGAGAATGGGTAGCCGAACAAGAAAAGAGCAGCGCCGGCGGTGAGGCGCGGCGATGAGCTCTGTTTAACGGTAACGACGGAGCTGGAGCGTGTCGCGCTTGCGGATGGTGGCGTTCTTGCCGCCGCCCTGGGTCTTGTTGTAGCGGTGGCCCTTGCCCTGGCCACGGCTCCTCTTGCCGGTGGCGGTGAGGCCACGGCACTCGCGGCGCTTGTGAACGGCCTTGGCGATCCAGTTGATGCGAGGGTCGCGGCGGATGGCCTTGTGCTGAGGGTCAACGGCGATGACCTCAAAGTACTTGTACACACCGTCCTGGTTGATCCAGTACGAGTTGAGGATGCGCAGGTTCGAGCACTTGCGGCCCACACGCTCCTCGGCGGTGGCACGCAGCGAGCGCTGGTACTTGAGGTGGTTGACACCCTGGCGCACGGGCTTGCCGTAGGTGGCACCCTTGGGCACGGGCTTCTTGCGGTTACCACGGCGCACACGGATGCGGTAGATAACGTAACCCTGCTTGGCCTTGTAGCCGAGACGGTGCGCCTTGTCGAGACGCGAAGGGCGCGAGGCACGGTGGATCACGTTGAGCTGGCGGTACTCCCAGCATCTATTGAGTCGAATCGAAGAGAGTGGCGATGGTCAGTACGGACGAACGGTTGGCGGCGGTAGATGCGGGTCTCCAGCATCGCTCCATCCATCGTCGAGTGCGTGCTTGTCATCGAGCGCCGAGCCAGACGACTGGGGCCAGCATGTGCAACGCAGGACACAGCCAAGAGATGGCCAGGATTGTAGCTGGACTGTGTGCGCAGAAGGCGAAACATGGCGATGGGTGACAGAACGTCGTTTGGGACGGCTGAACCTCAAGGGCATGATCTCCTCCTGAGCCACATTGAGCCACATCCGGTGCGTGCGTCGATCACTGTTGTCACTGTGCAGCACGAGCGAACGGGGCGGACGTGACGGCAGCAGAGTGGCTCGACGACTGGCGGCGACGAGAGCAGCGACGATGGATGAAGTTGATGCTGGTGGTGGTGCGCGGGCGGATACTAACCGAACGCGGAGAAGGAAACGGAGCACATCGCTCTGCTTCTTCTTGTAGAGCTCCTCGACGTATTTGTAGGCACCCATCTGTAGAAAGTCGCGCAGAAACGATGCAAGTCGGTGCGGAGAGACGAAGAAAGTCGGGAGGAAAAGAGTGCGTAAGCACGGTCAGCACGAGCTTTCAAGCAATCGTGAAGGGGGACTCAAAAGGTCGACGCCTTGCCCCCGCCACATCGGCGAGCGGTTCGCGCAACGACCAGATGATCTGATCGCATTGCTACTACAACTCGACGGATGGGCAGAAGGCAAGGGTACTAAACGTCCCAGAACGCAGCAAAGCCGAGGTTGTCGATGGCGAGGCCGCGAATCGTGCTGACGCGAAACGGCGAACAATGATGCTGATGTTGTCGGACGTATGCTGGTGATCTCCATGTCGGGAGTGCTATTCGAGTGTCGATTGTGTTTTCCATCGTGGTAGGTTGGCCACGTCTGCAATGGTCCTTACATCTTGCTAGAGTGCGCGTCACTGCGGTGTGTGTATGGCGAGAGTTGGTGGTGCTGGTTGTTGGTCGGTGGATGATGGCTGGCTGCGTTCGTGGTTGTTCTGGTGTCGATTCTGAGTGTCTATGAGGTGTAGGGCCTTACCTTGAATGATTCTTGATGACGAAGTCGTGGGGTGTCGAGAAGGAAGTGCAACGACGACGAGCCAGCTCCTACGCAGCCTCGAAGCGGCGAGCGGGCGCTGGCTGCCAGTCTCGAGTTCAGTCCACGCCCCGGTCGAACCCTCAGCTAACATGACTTTGGCAATTTTTCAGGCGGCCCTCTGCGACAACAGGGCAGCAGCCTCTGTTCGTGCTTCCTCAGCTGCTCTTGCGAGGCCTGTAGGCAGCGAACCGACCCACGGCCTGGCCCAGCAGCGAGCCGGTCTTCTGTGTGTTGGAAAAGGCTGCACGTGACCAAGTGACTGCGCTTCTGCCCGACCTGGAGTAACTTGGCACAAAATTGCAATCTTCGGCCGAGCTCTTCGGTGCCGCTGAATTTTCGAGGTTTCTGCGAAACTTCCAAGTCGCTGCGCCTGAATCGAGAGCCTCAAGCGGGGCAGCGGCAAGAAGGGCCTCACAGTCAGTCTCGTGTGAGCGACAGACGCTCGCTCGCTCGAGCTTGCCAATGTTAGAAGAGAGCGGGCCCAGGCAGCAGGCAAAGGCGAGAGCGGCGAGGCAAGGCAGGGCAGGGCAAGGCAGGCCGCGCAGCCCAGCGCAGTGAGGCCAGCTCGGGTCCATACTCGAGCTCGTCGCCGCCATCTGTCTTCCTGAACACCAAGCCTGAAGCATCAGCCTCAAGAATCCAAGATGGTAAGTACTCTATATCAGCATTCAGCAGCAAATGGCCTTTCGTGGTGGGCTACGTCGCAATACGCTGGGTCGCGACCTCTGGAATGCATCGGCAAATGGCAGCGCAAAGACTTGTTTAAAGGTGCATGCTGCATGCTGCACGCTGGAACCATGACGGAGGAGCGAACCCATGTGGAAGGCATCAGTACACCGACGATGCTACCGTTGCTATAACACCAGCAGATGATATAGAAGCAGAGCGACTTACATCACCAATGCTATCGTGCATGTCACCCAACAACAGCCGTTCGTTAAGACTGTCAAGTCCAGCGCCTACTTCTCGCGCTACCAGGTCAAGTACCGCCGCCGTCGCGAGGGCCGCACCGACTACTACGCCCGCAAGCGTCTCGTGTCGCAGGCCAAGAACAAGTACAACGCCCCCAAGTACCGCCTTGTCGTGCGTTTCTCCAACCGCTACGTCACCTGCCAGATCGTGCACGCCAAGATCGCCGGTGACTACGTCCTCACCCAGGCCTCGTCCAAGGAGCTCCCCCGCTACGGTGTCAAGACCGGTCTCGCCAACTGGACCGCCGCCTACGCCACCGGCCTCCTCGTTGCCCGTCGTGCGCTCACCATCCTCGGCCTTGCTGACAAGTACGAGGGTGTTACCGAGCCCGATGGTGAGATGGCCGAGGTCGAGCCCCTCGGTGACGACGAGCCCCGTCCCTTCAAGTGCTTCCTCGACGTTGGTCTGAAGCGCACCTCGACCGGTTCGCGTGTCTTTGGTGCCCTCAAGGGTGCCTCGGACGGCGGCATCTTCATCCCCCACTCGGAGAAGCGATTCCCCGGTTACGACCCCGAGGCCAAGGAGCTCGACGCCGAGCTGCTCCGCTCGTACATCTACGGTGGACACGTTGCCGAGTACATGGAGTCGCTCGAGGAGGAGGACGACGAGCGCTTCAAGAAGCAGTTCTCCACCGCTCTCGAGCAGGAGGTCGGCTCCGAGGACCTCGAGGACATGTGGACCGAGGCCTTTGAGAAGATCCGCGAGGACCCCTCGTTCCAGGCCTCGGACAAGTCCAAGAACTGGGCCGCCGAGTCCAAGAAGTACAAGGCCACCAAGCTCACCTACGAGCAGCGCAAGGCCAAGATCGCCGACAAGATCGCCGCCTTCAAGGCCGGCGCCGACCTTTAAGCGCGCTCTCTGCACGGCATCTTGCGTCTCTAGGCACTTCTTGGCTTCACTCCCTCTCTCTTTCTTTGCATTCCACACACACACACACCCCAAAAGTATCGTAGCGAGTTCGTTGGATTAGACGACTCGCCGCCGTATGCATTTTGCAATACCATCGACGCTCCCATCGCGCTGCGTCGTGTTGTAACATCACTCCTCTTTCTCCGTGTGTCGTTACTTCTGGTTGCTGTGTCGTGCAAGTTCAGAGGGATGAGCATAGAATAGCTGCTTCGACGATCAAAACTGGACGTGTGCACTCAAATGTCGAGAAACGACCCAGACCCCCCTTTCGGTTTTGATCAAATCTCGTTCTCAACAGGAACCCTTGCCAGCGTCTTGCTCGTCTGAAGCCGCAAATGTCTGATCTCAGCACGATACAGTCTCGAGACACAAACTTGATGGCGCACACAATAAAGGTAGGATGCTATGCTCGTTTTGAGATTCGTTTTTTGGGGGGTGGTTGAGCTGCCCACGTAGCTCGAGGAGGGATCTGTGATGGGCTAGGATGAAAAGTACATGGGGAGGCGCGGCGTGGTGACTCCGCCGTCGCAGCTGCACCTCTGCGACATCAAATCGACATTCACAAAGAAGCACAGCGCGAGTCCCGTTGAGCGAGGGGGAGGAGGAAGTAAAGACGAAACCGAGAAGACCGAAACCCACAGAGAAACGAGGAGTTTATCGGATGGGGAGGAAGCGGTCGACGGTGGCACCCTTACCCTTGGCGCCGTGGCGGGTGGGGATGTAGGTCATGGCGAACTCGCCAAGGTAGTGGCCGACCATCTCGGGCTTGATCTCGGTGTTGACGAAGAAGCGGCCGGTGTAGATGCCGATCATGGAGCCGATCATCTCGGGCACGATGATCATGTCACGCAGGTGCGTCTTGATCGTGGCGGGCTTCTCGTTGGGCGGGCACTCGGCCTTGGCCTTGCGCAGGCGCTTGATGAGGCCCATGGGCTTGCGCTTGAGACCGCGCTGGAACTTTCTGCGGGCGCGGGCGTGGACGACCTGCATGAAGTCCTCGTTGCTCATGTCGAGGAGCGAGTCGAGCTCGATACCACGGTAGGTGAACTTGCGGAAAGTTCGCTTGCGCTTGAGCTCGGCAGCGGCGGCGGCGTCGTAGTCATCCCTGAAGGTGTAAATGAAGATCGGACGGGTCAGTTGGATTGCTCGGCGGTTCAGAGCAGAATGAGCGGCTCAAGGCGTAGCATGCTTCTGGGTCGAAGGGCATTGGTGCAGTAGTGAGACGGGGTATCACCCCATTATGAAAGGTTGAGAAGGTGCGATGGCAGCAAGTTGCGGGGTGGTGCCGAAACAAATGATTCGAGTCTGCTGGATGTGTACTGCAATGCGGACGAGCGATGCAGATCAACAGTGTGCGAAGAGAGACGCTGGGCTGCTTGGCCTTGTGTTTGCTGGGGGCCTGATGATCAGCATCACGGTCAACGCTGCCGTCCCACACGGATGCTATCGTCTCGCCGCCACGTCGCTGGCAATCTATGAGGCCTGTCATGGCTCCGGAGCGAGGGCACATTTGCACTTTCGGGTGCTAGTTGGTCGATGATGTTTATGCACACCATCGATGAGGCAAAGCGATGCTGTAGCTTTTTTGCACGGCTGACTGCTGAATATGACCACTCTGCAATGCTGGTCCAGAGTGTGTCGGTGCGATGGGCGAAGCGTTGTGTCGTGGTGTGTGTGTGTATGTGTCGTGTCGGATCCAGAAGCATGGCACGCATTGAGCAGCATGTTGCTACTTACATGTTGGGCAATCTTGATGGTGAGGAGGAAGAAGGTAGAATGGCGGCGACGCAATTTGGAAGTCTGCCTGGCGCGCGCTCTCGTCTCGACAACCGCTGGACTGGCCTTGCGGAGAGAGCCAGGAGCTGCCTCGAGCATTTCCCAGCGCCAGCACCCTCAGCTCGAGCTCGAACTGGCAGCGCTGTCTCTTGAGTCTCAGCAACGACTCGAGCCTCGAGGCTGCTGCCACTGCCTGCTGGCTGTGTCCCCTCTGGCCTGGGCAAGGGACGGTCCCACACTGGTTGCGCCTTAGTGACGGATGGGGGAGTCTGGCCGCAGCGCGCTTGAGCGCCCAAAATTCGCCATAACGCCCTGCCAAATTGCGATTGCGCGCTCTGCTGCCTTGTCTTTCCGCCATCGAAATTCTGATTTGGCCGTGGGATGGACAAAAGTTCCCACGCTCCATTCTCCCTCGTCCTGGCTTGACAAAATTAGCCCCTGCTTCGGTTCCGACGAGCGCTCTGGAAAATTGGAGCCTGACGGGCAGGCCAACGCCAAGAGAGCGCGCTGCACCGACGCAGTGTGAACAGCCGCAGCCCGTTGGGAAGAGTCGAGGACGGCTGCATTTCTGGGACGCCTTAGCCTGCGAGCCTGGGTGGCAGCTGGCCAGGGCAGCGGCAGCGTCCAGAGGTGCATGTCGAGTTCGAGATTGTAGCTGTCACTTGCTTTCTCTCCACGACACTTTTTTACAAGTACCTAGGTAAGTGGGTCGACCTATACGATCGCAGAGGAGGCATCACGACGACGAGGACAGCACGCAGCATGCGCGTCACCATCACCACCGATTCGGCACAACTACGGACCCACACCGACCATGCTGGAACCTTACGCACTAGCTGGTAGGGAGCGTAGCAGTTGAAGCAGTATCGCACACATTGGGATTGAAGGGACGAGCACCATGGATTGAATGTAGCGCAGATCGCAACGCCCGCATCATTGCTGCAGACGACCTTGGCCCAGCGCTCGCAACATCACCTGCGCCTGTGGACTTTCGCTTCTTGGACTCGTCATACTCGACCTCTGATCTTGCTGCCTTCGCCAGTGCTGCTGCGTCCGCCATCGTTGTGATCCTCCTCTGCGATCTCGGCATTCTTCGTACACAGTCGAATCGATCGCTAACCACTGGCTGTTGTCTTGGGAAAATCGGGTGTCTTCAGTCCACAAGTCTTCCTCTTTGGATCAAAGCCCTTTGCGGATTTGCGGCCGGCACTTTTTTTCTCTTTCAACACATTCCCCCCTCAACTTTCAGACCAAAATGAAGCACATTGCCGCCTACCTCCTCCTCACCCTCGGTGGTAAGGAGTCGCCCTCGGCCGCCGACATCAAGGCTCTCCTCGAGACCGTTGGTGTCGAGGCTGAGCAGGAGCGCCTCGACAAGCTCATCGAGGAGCTCAACGGCAAGGACATCAACACCCTCATCGCCGAGGGTCAGGAGAAGCTCGCCTCCGTCCCCGCCGGTGGTGCCGCCCCCGCCGCTGCTGCCGGTGGCGCCGCTGCCGCCGCTGGTGGTGCCGCCGCCGCCAAGGAGGAGGAGAAGAAGGAGGAGGAGAAGGAGGAGTCCGACGACGACATGGGCTTCGGTCTCTTCGACTAAACGGTTCCCATCGTTTGCTCTCTCTCTTTCCAACACGGTTCCCTGTGATCTCTTCAACACCCCAAAAAATACAGAGGCACCGACGGAAGGCTACTCGTTCACTCGTGCCGGTCGGATGTTGGCTGCCTCGACCTTTTCACCCTTTAGGCTCCGCTGTATTTCTATCCCCATCCATGCGCGCGCACCACTCGTAGCTGCCGCATGATGGAATGATGACTTTGGTGTCTTCCCCATTTCGAATGTTGCTCTGAGAGATTGTGCTTCTGGAAGATGAACGACAGCGCGAATTGTGCTTGAGGCCGAATGCTGGAACGCCAACAGCTTTGCTTGAGCCAACGACACAAGCGGCAGCGTTGGACGTGTGCGGTATCCTTGAACAAGAGCTTCAACGAAAGTCAGCTCAATCCTTGCTTGGCCGAGAGGATTAGCCGCGCCTCATTGTATCTACTGTCGACACACAACCTCACTCCGCACACTCCCGTCAGTACCACTCTTGTGCAATCCTCGCCCTCGTGTCTGTAAAGATGGAATATATTCAAAAAGAAGACTGCGAAACGACACAACGGCGCCCGCAAACTCGGGAAGCATTCTCGGCCACGACGAGCACTAGTGAGCCGAGGGCGGGTTGTAGATGATCTTGCGGCTCTTGATGCCTGCCCACTTGAAGCGCTTGACCCAGATGGAGAGCGCGGTGAGTGACGAGAGCACAATCACCGCCTGCATGCCCATCTTCTTGCGCGTGTCGTGCTCGGGCTCGGCGCAGAAGTGCAGGAAGGTCACCACGTCCTTGGCCATCTGCGACGTGGTGGCGGGCGTGCCGTCCTCGTAGTCGACCAGGCCGTCGTACAGCACACGCGCCATGGCGATCTGGGTGCCGGGGAAGTACGAGTTGTAGTTGAGGCCGTCCTGCACCTTGACGCCCGCCGGGGGGTCGGTGTAGCCCGTAAGCAGCGCAAAGATGTAGTCGGCACCGCCGTGACGCGCCTTGACCATCAGACTGAGATCAGGCGGCAGCGCACCGGCGTTGGCAGCGCGCGCAGCCTCGTCGTTGGCGTAAGGGCGGGGCATGTAGTCGGCAAGCTTACCGGGACGCTGGAACATGGAGCCCTCGTCGTCGGGGCCGTCCTCGTACTCGACCTCCTCGGCCATGGCCTTGACCTCGTCGACGGTGTGCGACTGACCGACCAGGTTGCGCCAGGCGATGCGGTCGAGCGAGTGGCACGACGAGCACACCTCGCGGTACACCTGGTAGCCACGGCGGATCGAGGCGTGGTCAAAGGTCTCGAAGACACCCGAGTGCGACCAGGGGTACTTGGGTGGGTGGAGACCCTCGTCGGCCATGTTGGCGCTGGCGGTGTCCAGGAAGGGGAGCGTGCCGTACAGGTGGCTGTACCAGGCGACCGAGCCGGCAGCGACGGCGGTGGCGGCGATGGCCGACGATCGCGAGGTCAGGAACGACTGCGAGGCGTTAGGGGCGGCGTGTGTCGAGGCATTGCGGACCTGTGTGATGTAAAGGCGAGCAAGTTGAAAGTCAGTGCGCTGGTTTGTGGGGATGTCGGATGTAAAGCGGTAACAGCCCGGCCATTCGAAACGCCGCTGCATGGTTGCGCTGTGTCGATGCGAGTGATCCTAAGGCCTGTCGTTTGCAGCTTTCAGTTCGTTCTGGTGCCGACACTGAGATGATTACACACGACAAATGGCGTTCTCGAGAGAGCTCGTGCGGTGCATGGTGGTGGCACCGGATTGTGCGGAGGAGTCCTGCCATTGCTGGAGACCGGTGTCGGGTAGTGGTGCGCATGCCGATACGACTACGAGGCTGAAAGAGGAGCCAGATACTGATTTTTGATGTTCGATGCACCAAGTCGTCTACGTAAATCGAGGTGGAGCGCTGGCGATTCAGGATGGGCCAAGGCTTCCACCGTGCTGTCCTCCTCATCTGCCACCTACCATCCCAACTGTGCTGATGGATCGTTGCAACAACGCAAACATGGTCGAGGTGTGCGAATGCTTGTTGGACATGCGGCGAGACGAAGGCATGGGGCTGCTGCGACGAGAATACCTACCGAAGCGGCCGAGCCGTTGACGGCTGCGCGGAATGCGGTTCGCGCGCTGTTGAACAAGTTTGCCATGTTGTGAAGATGGCGAACCCAATCGGTGAGAAGAGGGTGAAGGAAGGGATGGAGGTGTAGGTGGCGACGAAGAGGTGAGAAGGAGTGTTACGGGATTGGCAGCGCGCGGATTTGTGATCGGGTTGTGGGCCCAGCGCCGCTCGCCAGCTTAGAGAGAGCGGCTGTCTGACTGGCGAGCGACGGGCGACGAGCGACGAGCGAGGGCCCTCGTCGAAAGCCTCGAAAGCCCACAGCCAGGCGGCCGGTCGCTGCGACTCGACTTCCTTCCAACTTGGGAGACTCTCTTCCGAACCGCCCGACGTGAAATTCCAAATTGTGCCCGTCTGCTGTACCGGTTTTTTCTCTCTCACTCGCAAGCCGGGAATTTTCGCGCGCTCAAGCTGGGACCGGAATCGCATTTCGAAACCAAATTTCGCAACTGCAGCGCCAGTCAACGGATTTTTCAATTTGGGCCAGTCGCATTTTGAACCAGAGCGCGCACGCTTGAAATTGCGTCCACCGAGCAGCAGCGCCATTTGAAATCCTCTTGCCTCTTGACTGGCCTAGTCAGCGCTGAGCTCGCCGCGCTGTGGGGCCATCGCATTTGTAATCCAGCCACTGCTGGCCGCCCGCGTGTTGCATCCAGCGCGTCAACCACGGGCCCGCCGCCCGCCGCTTAGCCAATCAGGGTCTTTCGAAAACACCCGAGCCACCTTCTCTCGCACGGTACATCCCCACGCCGCAACCAGCATGACATCGTAGCTCACAATATGAAGACATGTGGTGGGGATATGAGAGCTGCTTTCGCATCATCTGTGGTATGGTCACGCTGCTCCAGACTCGGTCACGTAGCGAGGCTGTAGAAACAGCTCGGACAGCTTGCGGCTGAGCGCCTGGCCAATCTTCTTGCGTGGATCCAATCCGTCGGTGCAGCTCGAAAGCAGCGTCTCGGGTGCGCCTGGCTCGTCATCTGCCTCTGCGAGCGCATCGGTGAGCTCGCGCATCGTGCTGTACACCGCCAGCACCTCGCGCACCTTTTCCGCACTCATCCCCTTGACGCACAGCAGCATCTTGCCAAAGATCTCCTTGGACGTCAATCCGCCGCTCTTGCTGTTGAGCGCCTGGAACGCTTCGAACGACGTGAGCATCAAAGCCGACGGCGATTTCGACTGTAGCTCGTCCCGCGTCGATAGGAAGCTAGAGCGCGAGATCAGCGCGCTCGGCATCACCGACAGGTCTCGATGCTGCATGGTCATGGAAAGTGAAATTAGTTGTCAATTTTCGAGGCACGCAATTGCTATCAAAGGGATCAGACTTACCTCGTAAATCCTGCGAATCATGCCGTCCATTGATGCGAGATAGTCGATGCTGGCCGTCAAGCCCGACGTCCGCTCGACAAAGAATCCGTCCACCACCTGCGAACTGCTGAGCGCCGTCTGGATCTGCGGACCAAACTTGCGCATCTGATTCTCCACGTCGTGATCCTCGATCAGATACAGCACCTTGGCGACGCCCGAAGACGACAGTCGGAACTTCTGGTCCCTCCAGCGGCCGTCGAGGATGGAGCTGGTCAGATCGTCGAGTCGCTTCCTCTCGACAACGTGGTCCAGCACCACTTCGTCTTCCTCTCCGCCCTGCAGGTGCTTTCGTCGTGCGATCCAAACCGCATCGCCCACCTCAAGCGCGCGTGTTTCCACATCCACTCCGCGCTCCAGCAGCAGTGTCGCGATGGGCTCGCGCTCTTGGCGCCGGCCAGGTCGATGTCGCTCGCGGTTGTCGACGAGCAGATGAATACTGTAGCTGCCTGCGGCCAGAACCTCGGGGAGGAAGTTAGAGACGCGCGTTTGCAGAGCCGCCTCTTGTTCGTCGTCGGACCAGTCATCGTCCAGATCCGACGCCTCCTCAGCTTGTCTACGGTCGCCATTGCTGGGTTGAACGACGGAATCAGCCAGTCCAGCATCTCGAGCAAGCGTCTCGGAAACCATGGCGCCCTCGTCGCTCAGGCTGTATCGTGCAGGGTTGCCGGATTGCAGCACGTACCCCTTGGCGATGAGAGTCTTGATGCTCGTCCAGCCCGTATAGAAGGAGCGGGAGCCTCCCGAGCCGCCCGCTGCTGCGACGTGACTGGACAGCGGCACCGCAGCCGATGCGCGCGAAGATGAGCCGCCGCTCTCGTACTCGGTGTCCGAGTAGGGACGCGCTGCATTGATGAGCTGAGTTTTTGACACGGTCGGCGTGCAGGACGAGGTGCTGCTTCGTGTGAGAATGTGCAGGCCGACCAGAAGTCCGTATGCGCCGGAGCGGTGCTGCGGGACGTATGCGCGCTTCTTGGTCACGCGATCTGTCGCAGCTGACGCCTTCCGTTTAGAGGAGGCTGCATTCGGGCCCTCCGTCGGCTCTTCCGAATCGCCTGCTGGTGCTTCGGCTGGCCCGGATGCTCGCTTTGATGTGGAGCCTGCGCGAGAGGCTGTCGTGGAATCAGACAGTCGGAGCAAAAGTTCAGTCATCATACGCTGCTATCGACTCGAGGACAGAGCAATACTCACGGCGCTCTGGCATGGGCTTTCCATTCTCGCTGCACCACTTTTGCAGATCCTGCTCGAGCTTGTTGGCGATCGTCGGACCGATGCCCGCGAGCTGCGTCGTCTGACACGGATGCTGGAACTCGATCGGACACGAGGCCAGCGACTGATGAGCTTTCCTGTATGTCTGCGCCACCTTGGACCCTTTCGCCTGCGCCTCTTCGATCCATGCTGCTAGGAAGGTGAGCCAGAGCGTGTTGCCTCCCGCCGTGCTTTCAGCCGCGTTGTCCATGATGCAGTCGTTCGAGACGTGGTGCGAAGCGTCTGCTTCCAGTGTCGCTGTGGCGGTGCGTCGGATGGCACCGACAAGCGCCGCAGACGGGCAAGGAGCTGATCGACTCGGTTGATTAGGTCGGTGATGGATGTGGCGACCTCATTAGCGGCACAGCCGAATCTTGGACTCGCACACTCTGAGCTGCACAAAAACGCACGCAGAGCCGTGTGGAGGCTCCAAGGCGAGAACAACACCCGCCCTGGCTCATGTCGGCTTGACACGAGGATTTCCGGACGCGCTCCTGTCTGGCCCCCCAGCGCCTGCAGAGTGCGTTTCGCTAGAGACAGCGCGAGTCGACCGAGCAGCGACACGCCATATGCGCTGCCGCCCTTTTTAGGCTTATTTCTGTGCCTGGAATTCGGGCCGGCTTTTTCGTGCCGTCCTTCGATTATTTACTCGAAAGGCGGTCGATGGACACTCCCTGCACTCAGCTGCCCATGAAAGCAGCCACTGCGATATGCTGCACCGACAACCTGCTCTGCAGCAGCAGGAGTGTAATCAGTGCAGTGCGCCGCCAAAGAAGCTAGCAGAGACTGCACACTCGCAACGCCTTTCCCAGCGCTTCGGATGCAACGTCGGCGGCAAGGCATCGGGAAATGCTCATCACCATTCAAAGATCGGGAACGGCGGGTATCGCCCCTTGCTATCGATGCGAAGCAGCCTGAGATGGCATGTGCGCATCTGGCATTTTTGCGATGCTAAACCCGGCTTCGGCCTTTGCTCTCAGGTACATCGGACTCTGCTTGTCAATGGCAGCGTCGACGACGGCTTGCAGGTCGCAGCGACACCGTTTTCTTAGCAGATACGAAAGAGGTAAGGCCAGCAGCAGCGTTGGATTCGGGTGATTCGGTCGGAAGAGATGGCCCACTGTGTATCTTTTGTTTCAATTTTATTTTATTTTCCTTAACCTTTTTTTTTTTTTTTGCGCGTGGTCAAGCGGGCCACCTGCCAATTTGCGCATTTTTTTCCTCCCCCAACAAGTGCGTCGGATTCGAACTTTTGCCAGATAGCTCGGCGGCTGCCAACCTCGCACCTCGGGTCACTCGAGCGGTGCAGGAGCTCACCACTGCCAAGTAAGAGTAGATGGCGACGATGGGAAGCGGGTCGCCTCGTTCCCGAAGCGATCCGGAGCATCACGGAATGCCCCGCCGCCGAGGTGGAATGCATCGGGATGCGGACCCCGATGAGGCTTCCGAATTTTTCTCCCCAACGTGGCCGCGAGGGTTCGGTGCGGCGCGAGTTCCCAACATCTGCAAAAAAAAGGCGACGACGAGCGGGCTCGCCCCACCTTGGCCGTGGGTCGCTCCGCAGTGCCGAAACTTTGCGTGCTACTGTCACAGACGACCAAGCCCGTTGCTCAAAGGCAAGTCGACCTCATGCTGAAGACGTGAAGACAGACACCAAGATGCTGAGGTGGCGTATTCATGGCCAGCTGTCTGACATGCCAAGCTCACCGAGGGCGACGGCGCAAAACGCTTGCTTACAAACGGCGACGGCAAAGGCAACGGCAACGGCAACGGCAGCCGGCGTCGAGCAGAGTTGCGTCGGTGGGCCTGCAGACGGCTGTGTCCCAAAAATTGCCGGCGAGAGCGCGCTGCAGAGACGTGGCTTGTCGAATTCCGCGCGTGGGGGCTTGCTGGGGCGATTTGGCTTTTCTTCGTTTTCTCTCTCTCTCGCGAGCATACGGTGCACCGCGGGTGTCGATACAATGCTATGCATCGATCACGATGGAGCCGAGAAGGAGGCTCAAGCGATCATCGCTGAGAATCGCGCCGAGCAGCCCCGTTGCGTTACAAGGATACAAGCATATCGAAGCGGGTTCGGGTTGGGCTGGGGCGAGGGGGGCATAAAGATAGGTGGAGGCAGCAGCTACAATTTCGGCCTTCGCCTTCGCCAATCGATGCCGCCGATGGAGCAGGCGATGTGGACGGATGGCCCGTGTGCGGTTGTTTGCGCTCAAGTTGGGGAAACCCAATTTCCGCCAAAAAAAAAAGAAAAGGAATCGGCAACAGAGCGCTGTGCAGGTCAAAAAGTGTTGCGTGGAGGTTTCCGAGCCGAGCCAATCTTTGGGTGGGGGGAAAGCGAAAGAGGCCGGGCGAGTCGCGCGTCGCAGCACGCAGCAAGCGCAGTTTGAGTGTTGTTCGCAGAGCGACAGCAAAAGGGTCTCTCTGCCGCCTCGAAGCGATATCCGAGATTTCTGTCTCTCTCTCTTTTTTTGGTGGTGGCGCGTTGGAAATTGTTGAGCCGGAAGCTGTCATCGATTTTTTTGGAGCGGTAAGGCGCTCTCGCTTGCACTGGCCATGTGCCTGGCAAGCGCTCTCGACTTGGTCAGTGCAGCAGCCGCCGCCCGAACGAACGAACGGACGCGGCCTTCTAACGCCTGTTGCTCTCGCCGGGTTGGCGTTGCAGCTGCGGTTGGAATGCATTCGAGCGACTCTGACTCTCAAGGCAGCAAAGCAGGTCGACAAGAAGAAGAGAGGCAGGGCTCGTGCGGGCCCATCTTTGAGAACTGCGCCGTTAGTTCCGCCCGAAGCACCGCCGCCGTCCACTGCCAAAGCATCCAAACGTCGTCGGGCGTCAGCATCTCGCCTTGAGCCCATCGTTCGCGTTCGCAGAAGCCCGCGTTTTTTGGTGCCCCACTCTCAAGCTCGGACCTCTGTCTTTGGCCGCCGAGCACCTCGCGCTCCACCTTATCTTCTCACCATCATCACCTCCCCGCCTTTGGCACCATCCTCCTTCCCACCATCTCGCATCCTCGCGCATCGCAACATCCGCAACCTCGTCGTCAAGGTCTCCCTCACCCTTGATCTTGAACGGTGCATCTGCCATCCTCCTCGACTTTACGACTTCAAAGCAGATCGTTGCCGGCTCCCTCTCTGGCTTCTTCTGTTTTCCTTACCTCTTCCCTCGGCTCAACCTCTTGCCATTCTTGAGCTCCCTCGCTCGGAAAAGCAACAAGCGATCCTCCATTCTCACGCAAAGCGCAACTCGGTCTGCCGTCTTTTGATTTCGCACGGCATTCGCTTTGCCCCTACTACCTCTGCTTTCTTGATCTCGATCGATCTGCGCAAAGCTCGCATCCTCTTCCAACATGCCGACTCCTGACCACAAGGCTGTCAGCCACTTTATCGGTAAGTGCTCAACTGCCATACAACCCGAGAATTCAAAGAACGAGTGGCAAGAACTGACAACGACCTCCTTTTTGACCTCTTTGTTCTGATCTTATCCAGGCGGCAACCCGCTCGAGACTGCTCCTGCCGGTGCCGTCGCCGACTTTATCCGCAAGCAGGGCGGTCACAGCGTCATCACCAAGGTGCTCATCTGCAACAACGGTATCGCCGCCGTCAAGGAGATCCGCTCCATCCGCAAATGGGCCTACGAGACCTTTGGCGATGAGCGTGCCATCGAATTCACCGTCATGGCCACCCCCGAGGACCTCAAGGTCAACGCCGACTACATCCGCATGGCGGACCAGTACGTCGAGGTGCCCGGTGGCTCCAACAACAACAACTACGCCAACGTAGACCTCATCGTCGACGTCGCCGAGCGCGCCGGCGTTCACGCCGTCTGGGCCGGTTGGGGTCACGCTTCCGAGAACCCGCGTCTCCCCGAGATGCTCGCCGCCTCCAAGCACAAGATCATCTTCATCGGCCCTCCCGGCTCCGCCATGCGATCGCTCGGTGACAAGATCTCCTCCACCATTGTCGCCCAGCACGCAGACGTCCCCTGCATGCCCTGGTCTGGTACGGGCATCAAGGAGACCATGATGAGCGAGCAGGGCTTCCTCACCGTCTCGGACGACGTCTACCAAAAGGCGTGCATCCACACCGCCGAGGAGGGTCTCGAGAAGGCAGAGAAGATCGGCTTCCCCGTCATGATCAAGGCCTCCGAGGGAGGCGGAGGAAAGGGTATCCGCAAGTGCACCAACGGCGAAGAGTTCAAGCAGCTCTACAACGCCGTCCTCGGCGAGGTGCCCGGCTCGCCCGTCTTCGTCATGAAGCTCGCCGGTCAGGCACGCCATCTCGAGGTCCAGCTGCTGGCTGACCAGTACGGCAACGCCATCAGCATCTTCGGCCGTGACTGCTCCGTCCAGCGTCGTCACCAGAAGATCATCGAGGAGGCTCCCGTCACCATCGCCCCCGAGGATGCTCGCGAGGCCATGGAGAAGGCCGCTGTCCGCCTCGCCAAGCTCGTCGGCTACGTCTCTGCCGGTACCGTCGAGTGGCTCTACTCGCCCGAGTCCGGCGAGTTCTCCTTCCTCGAGCTTAACCCTCGTCTCCAGGTCGAGCACCCCACCACCGAGATGGTCTCGGGTGTCAACATCCCCGCCGCCCAGCTCCAGGTCGCCATGGGTATTCCTCTCTACTCGATCCGAGACATCCGAACCCTCTACGGCATGGACCCCCGCGGCAACGAGGTCATCGACTTTGACTTCTCCAGCCCCGAGTCATTCAAGACCCAGCGCAAGCCCCAGCCCCAGGGCCACGTCGTCGCCTGCCGTATCACCGCCGAGAACCCCGACACCGGTTTCAAGCCCGGCATGGGTGCGCTCACCGAGCTCAATTTCCGCTCCAGCACCTCCACCTGGGGTTACTTCTCCGTCGGCACCAGCGGTGCGCTCCACGAGTACGCCGACTCGCAGTTCGGTCACATCTTCGCCTACGGCGCCGACCGATCCGAGGCTCGTAAGCAGATGGTCATCTCGCTCAAGGAGCTCTCGATTCGCGGTGACTTCCGTACCACCGTCGAGTACCTCATCAAGCTGCTCGAGACCGACGCCTTCGAGTCCAACAAGATCACCACCGGCTGGCTCGACGGCCTCATCCAGGACCGCCTCACCGCCGAGCGCCCTCCCGCCGACCTCGCCGTCATCTGCGGTGCCGCCGTCAAGGCGCACCTTCTGGCGCGCGAGTGCGAGGACGAGTACAAGCGCATCCTCAACAAGGGTCAGGTGCCTCCGCGCGACACCATCAAGACCGTCTTCTCCATCGATTTCATCTACGAGAACGTCAAGTACAACTTCACCGCCACCCGCAGCTCCGTCTCCAGCTGGGTGCTCTACCTCAACGGTGGACGCACGCTCGTCCAGCTCCGTCCCCTCACCGACGGCGGTCTGCTCATCGGTCTCGCCGGCAAGTCGCACCCCGTCTACTGGCGTGAGGAGGTTGGCATGACCCGCCTCATGGTCGACTCCAAGACCTGCCTCATCGAGCAGGAGAACGACCCCACCCAGATCCGCTCGCCTTCGCCCGGTAAGCTCGTCCGCTTCCTCGTCGACTCGGGCGACCACGTCAAGTCGGGTCAGGCCATCGCCGAGATCGAGGTCATGAAGATGTACCTTCCTCTCGTTGCCGCCGAGGACGGTGTCGTCTCGTTCGTCAAGACTGCCGGTGTCGCTCTCAGCGCCGGTGACATCATCGGCATTCTCTCGCTCGACGACCCCAGCCGTGTCCAGCACGCCAAGCCCTTCGCCGGTCAGCTGCCCGACTTCGGCCTGCCCATCATCATCGGCAACAAGCCCCATCAACGTTACTCGTACCTCCTCGAGGTGCTCAACGACATCCTCGACGGCTACGACCAGAGCTTCCGCATGCAGGCCGTCATCAAGGAGCTTATCGAGACGCTCCGCAACCCCGAGCTGCCCTACGGCCAGGCTTCTCAGATCCTGTCCAGCTTGGGCGGCCGTATCCCCTCGCGTCTCGAGGATGTGGTGCGCAACACCATCGAGATGGGCCACTCGAAGAACATCGAGTTCCCCGCTGCCCGTCTGCGCAAGCTCACCGAGAACTTCCTGCGCGACAGCGTCGACCCTGCCATCCGCAACCAGGTCCAGATCACCATCGCTCCGCTCTGCCAGCTCTTTGATGCCTACGCCGGCGGTCTCAAGGCCCATGAGGGCAACGTCCTCGCCTCGTTCCTTCAGAAGTACTACGAGATCGAGTCCAAGTTCACGGGCGAGGCCGACGTCGTCCTCGAGCTCCGTCTGCAGGCCGACGGCGACCTGGACAAGGTCGTCGCCCTCCAGACTGCGCGCAACGGCATCAACCGCAAGACCGCACTCCTGCTCACCCTGATGGACAAGCACATCAAGGGAACCTCGCTTGTCTCGCGAACCAGCGGCGCCCAGATGATCGAGGCCCTGCGCAAGCTCGCCTCGCTTCAGGGCAAGTCGACTGCGCCCGTCGCGCTCAAGGCCCGCGAGGTCTCGCTCGACGCCGACATGCCCAGCCTTGCCGACCGTTCTGCCCAGATGCAGGCTATCCTCCGCGGCTCCGTCACCTCGTCCAAGTACGGTGGTGACGACGAGTACCACGCGCCCTCGCTCGAGGTGCTGCGCGAGCTCAGCGACTCGCAGTACAGCGTGTACGATGTGCTGCACAGCTTCTTCGGCCACCGCGAGCACCACGTCGCATTCGCCGCGCTGTGCACCTACGTCGTGCGTGCCTACCGCGCCTACGAAATTGTCAACTTCGACTATGCCGTCGAGGACTTTGATGTCGAGGAGCGTGCCGTGCTCACCTGGCAGTTCCAGCTGCCTCGCAGCGCCTCCTCGCTCAAGGAGCGCGAGCGCCAGGTCTCCATCAGCGATCTCAACATGATGGACAACAAGAAGGTTCGCGCCGCTCCCGAGCTCCGCACGGGTGCCATGACCAGCTGCTCCGACGTGGCCGACATCCCGGACCTGCTGCCCAAGGTGCTCAAGTTCTTCAAGATCTCGGCCGGCGGTGCGCCCATCAACGTGCTCAACGTCGCCGTCGTCGACCAGGGCGACTTTGTGGACGCCGAGGTGCGAAGCAAGCTCGCCGAGTACACCAACGCCTGCAGCAAGGACTTTGCCGCTGCTCGCATCCGCCGCGTGACCTACCTGCTTTGCCAGCCGGGCATGTACCCCTTCTTTGCCACCTTCCGCCCGAGCGAGCACGGCATCTGGGCCGAGGAGAAGGCGATCCGCAACATCGAACCTGCGCTGGCCTACCAGCTGGAGCTCGACAGGGTTAGCAAGAACTTCGAGCTCACGCCGGTGCCTGTGTCGTCGTCGACCATCCACCTCTACTTTGCGCGCGGTATCCAGAACTCGGCCGACACGCGATTCTTTGTGCGTTCGCTCGTCCGTCCGGGCCGCGTGCAGGGCGACATGGCCGCCTACCTCATCTCGGAGTCGGACCGCATCGTCAACGACATTCTCAATGTCATCGAGGTGGCCCTCGGCCAGCCCGAGTACCGCACCGCCGATGCGTCGCACATCTTCATGTCGTTCATCTACCAGCTCGACGTCAGCCTCGAGGATGTGCAGAAGGCGATCGCCGGATTCCTCGAGCGCCACGGCACGCGCTTCTTCCGTCTGCGCATCACGGGCGCCGAGATCCGCATGATCCTCAGCAGCCCCAACGGCGAGCCTCGCCCCATCCGTGCCTTCGTCACCAACGAGACCGGTCTTGTCGTGCGCTACGAGACGTACGAGGAGGAGGTCGCCGCCGACGGATCGGTTGTGCTTCGTGGCATCGAGCCGCTCGACAAGGAGGCCACGCTTAACGGCCAAAGCGCTCACTTCGCCTACACCACCAAGGTCGCCCTGCAGTCGCGCCGATCGCGTGCTCACGCTCTGCAGACGACGTTCGTGTACGACTTTATCGACGTGCTCGGACAGGCTGTGCGTGCCTCGTGGAGGAAGGTTGCTGCCAGCAAGATCCCCAGCGAGGTGATCAAGTCGGCCGTCGAGCTCGTCTTTGACGAGCAGGAGAACCTGCGCGAGGTCAAGCGTGCGCCTGGCATGAACAACATTGGCATGGTCGCCTGGCTTGTCGAGGTGGTCACGCCCGAGTACCCGACCGGCCGCAAGCTCGTGGTCATCGGAAACGACGTGACCATCCAGGCCGGTTCGTTCGGCCCCGTCGAGGACCGCTTCTTCGCGGCGGCCTCGAAGCTTGCGCGCGAGCTCGGCGTGCCTCGCCTGTACATCTCGGCCAACTCCGGTGCCCGTATCGGCCTGGCCACCGAGGCTCTGGACCTGTTCAAGGTCAAGTTCGTCGGCGACGACCCGGCCAAGGGCTTCGAGTACATCTACTTGGACGACGAGTCGCTCCACGCCGTTCAGGCCAAGGCTCCCGGCAGCGTCGTGACCAAGCCTATGCAGGCGGCCGACGGCAGCGTGCACAACGTGATCAGCGACATTATCGGCAAGCCTCAGGACGGCCTAGGTGTCGAGTGTCTCTCGGGCAGTGGTCTCATCGCCGGTGAGACGAGCCGCGCCAAGGACCAGATCTTCACGGCGACGATTGTCACGGGCCGCAGTGTGGGTATCGGTGCCTACCTCGCGCGCCTGGGCGAGCGTGTGATCCAGGTGGAGGGCTCGCCGCTCATCCTGACGGGCTACCAGGCGCTCAACAAGCTGCTTGGACGCGAGGTGTACACGTCGAACCTGCAGCTCGGTGGCCCTCAGATCATGTACAAGAACGGTGTGTCGCACCTGACTGCCCAGGACGACCTGGACGCCGTCAAGGCGTTTGTCAACTGGATGTCGTACGTGCCTGCGCAGCGCGGCGGTCCGCTGCCCATCATGCCCACGACCGACACGTGGGATCGTGCGGTGACCTACCAGCCCCCGCGTGGCCCGTACGATCCGCGCTGGCTGATCAACGGCAAGCGCGAGGACGACGGCACCAAGCTCACGGGTCTCTTTGACGAGGGCTCGTTTGTCGAGACGCTCGGCGGCTGGGCCACCTCGGTGGTGACGGGTCGCGCGCGTCTTGGCGGCATCCCCGTCGGTGTGATCGCGGTGGAGACGCGCACGCTGGAGCGTGTGGTGCCTGCGGACCCTGCGAACCCGAACTCGACGGAGCAGCGCATCATGGAGGCGGGTCAGGTGTGGTACCCGAACTCGGCGTACAAGACGGCGCAGGCGATCTGGGACTTTGACAAGGAGGGCCTGCCGCTTGTCATCCTGGCCAACTGGCGAGGCTTCTCGGGCGGACAGCAGGACATGTACGACGAGATCCTCAAGCAGGGCTCCAAGATTGTCGACGGGCTGTCGTCGTACAAGCAGCCCGTGTTTGTGCACATTCCGCCCATGGGCGAGCTGCGTGGTGGCTCGTGGGTGGTGGTGGACTCGGCGATCAACGACAACGGGCTGATCGAGATGTCGGCCGATGTCAACAGCGCGCGCGGCGGTGTGCTCGAGGCGTCGGGACTGGTCGAGATCAAGTACCGTGCGGACAAGCAGCGCGCGACCATGGAGCGTCTCGACAGCGTGTACGCCAAGCTCAGCAAGGAGGCAGCCGAGGCGACCGACTTTACTGCGCAGACGACGGCGCGCAAGGCGCTGGCGGAGCGCGAGAAGCAGCTGGCGCCCATCTTCACGGCGATCGCCACCGAGTATGCCGACGCGCACGACCGTGCGGGCCGCATGCTTGCCACGGGCGTGCTGAGGTCGGCGCTGCCGTGGGAGAATGCGCGACGATACTTCTACTGGCGTCTCAGGAGAAGGATCACCGAGGTGGCGGCCGAGCGCACGCTTGCCGAGGCCAACCCGCTGCTCAAGCACGTCGAGCGCGTGGCGATGCTGCGCCAGTTTGTTGGTGCGGCGGCGTCGGACGACGACAAGGCGGTCGCAGAGCACATGGAGGCGGCGGCGGCTCAGCTGCTCACGGCGAGCAGGCAGCTCAAGGCACAGTACATCCTTGCGCAGATCTCGACGCTCGACCCCGAGCTCAAGGCGCAGCTTGCTGCGTCGCTGCAGTAGGCGCTAGAGTGCGTAGGCGGCGGTGGAAGGCTTGGATCTTGCGGCTCGTGACCGCAGCAGTGCGGAGCGTGGATTGAGGGATCCGCGTTCCGTCTGCTGGTTCGGTGCTGGGAGGCAGGCCAGGCTCGGGCTCTTGGGCTTCGTTGGCGCGCGGCAAGGGTGCGACGTGACAACTGAGGGGTTGCCACCGCATCCGTGCCGCTTGTTCTCTCTCTCTCTCTTCCCCTTTCTCTTCCTCTCGGGTTCCTCCAATGTGCTCTATTTTCACCGTATAGACTCTGACTGCAATTTTGATCCGGTTTCCATATGACGATGGCCGGCCATGATTTGGCTGTGAGATGAAGGCGAAGGTGAGGATCCGCGTTCGAAGTGTGTGCGAGATGAAGTGCGCGAAATGTTGTAGGAACGAGGGCCAGGCGGATGTGGAGGCACGGAAGCGGGTACGGAAGCTTATTTTGCGCACCCGCCAACCTTGTTGTACGACCTTCATGCTCGGTGCGGAGCGGAAGGGTGCGGGTGACTTTGAGCCGCGCACGTCGCTCGTTCCTCATGGACCACAGCCACGACCCACTACTTCGCTGACTCGTTGAAAGGGTAGGGCTTGTTGGAAGAGCGAAAGGCATAAAAAGGGGCGGGGTTGGCACACCGGTGCTTGTCGTGGGTCCAGCTTCTGTACTCATCGACTCAGGGAGGAAGAGATGGAGGGCCACACAGCTACGAGTGCGAGGCTGCGCGAGATGGGCAGCCTGACCATCCGCGACTACCTCAAGACCGCATTTCCCAACGAAGATACCCTCGAAATCGTGCCTGCTCCTCGCACTGCCGCTGCCAAGCCACCATCGCCACCGCAGCAGCCGGTTCCAGCGCAGGATAATGCAGAAGTGGCGTTCTACATCAAGCGTCGTGGAAAAGGCAAAGGTCGACCTGTCATGTACAACTACCACAACTCCAGCGTCGCCCAACTCTACGGTGAGCATCCAAGCTTCAACAACAAGCAAGGTGAAAGGTGACGAGGAAACTGACATGTACAGGGTGGGATTAGAACTGGCCGCGCAGAAGGACCTCGCCGAACCAGTGTTCAACCACACCCGAACGGGCGCATCGTAAGTCAAACCTCGCTTCCAACTCGCCATGATCCGATACTGACGCCGAGGATGGTGCATAGACACCTGCCGAGCTTCACAGTGACGGTGGAGTTCGACGACCTGTACGCATCCAACGCCGGGTACGCAGGCAGCATCAAGGAGGCCAAGGAACAGGCATGTCTCCTCCTCGTCGCCCAAATCCTCGCGCGCAACGCACGACGAATCGCACCCTGAACATCACGCCACACACTCAATTCATGGTTGCTCTCGAACAAGCTACGATTTGCGCTGGGACAGACTGACACAGTGCAGACAGAACGTTTTGGTGCAGCGTGTGGGGCCGCCACAGAGAGCTTCGTCGAGAGCTTCGTCTTCCGACGACGACGACGGCGTGCGCACCGGACGAGTCTTGCGCCGGTGCTGTGAGGAGAGAGGCGAGCCAGCAGCTGAGGTTGTGCGATCTGCAGCTCGCCATGGCGTCAGCTTGGACCGCGATGATGATGAAGGCTGCACCGCACGTGGCCGCACAGGTGTAACGCGCGCAGGCACCGCTTCAGCCGCCATGGGATCCTCAGCGTGTGCTGCAGCATCAGTCTGTTCCTCTGGTTCTTGCTGTGCTGGTTCTTGCTGTGCTGGTTCTTGCTGTGCTGGTTCTTGCAGTGGAGAAGGCGCGATCTCAGACGCAGCAGACACCTCGAGAGGTGCTGCAGGTCGAGCATCACTCTGATCTGCTTGCTGCGGCGACGACCAAGATGCGGGGTGTGGCTGGCTCGGTGTGCTACGCAGCAATTCTGGCGTGAGATCGGGCTCGAGCTTGACGCGCGTCTTGAGCGGGGTGGACGGCGTGACCGGAAGAGCCTCGACCAGAACAGGTGTTTCCGTCTGTGCAGCGGGCGCGAGAGCTGCCTGTGGCGGGGTCGAGTCCGAGCGCTGCGCGACGACGAGCGAGGACGGTTGACTTGCATGCTGCGATCTCATCTTGACGAGGGTTTCGAGCTCTTCGTCGTCAGACACAAGATCGACGTACAGACGCGCGGACCTATCGGCAATGCCGAGCAGTCCCGCCAGGCCGACGATATCGTTGTAGGGAAGCGTCTCGAACGGGGTGGTGCACTGGAGCAGCTGCTCGATGTTGTGGCGTTTTGTGCGGATCGAGTCGACGAGCTCTTCGTCCGAGTCGCTGTGCAGCGTGACCACATCGGCCTCGTCGTCTTCCGACGAAGAAGATGCGTCCAGTTCCGGTTGCAGCACAGGCGGCGTTGCTTCAGTCTTGACTTTGACGGGGGCAGGAGCTGTTTTTGGTCGTGGTGGACGTCGAGTGGGAGAAGGCGCAACGAGGTCGTAATCGATCCAAGACGGATGACTAAAGTCGACAACGTCGTCGTCATCATCGTCATCGTCAGCTGCGTCGTCGCCAAGCAGCGCCTTGCGTCGCGCTTCTGCCTGCAGGAACTCGCGCAGGTCGGGATCGTTGGCGGCTGGGTCGTCGTCGTCTTGACCGTCATCGGACTGCATGTGAAAGTCGCCGTCGAGTTGATTGTTGCGAGCCTGGAAAGGCGCATGGGAGGGATCGAGATCTTCATCCGCCTCGTCATCCTCGCCGAGCTGCCGTGCTTCGGGGCGATCTTTCCAGCCCTGGAGCTCTTCGTCCTTGATGAACACGCCGAACTCCATGCTCTGCCGAAGACTACGCAGGCTGCCGCGGTCCTTGACCACGACGATGGGTTCGCCATTGGCACGGTTGCCGAGGTAGATCTCGTCCTGATCCTGCAGGTGCGCGTCTTTGAAGCGCTCAAAGATGCTGTCCCATTTGCGCTTGAGACGCTGCGTGGACTGGTGGTGCAGGTACTCGACTGTCTCGGTGCCGTCGTCGTTGAAGCGCGGAATGGCGGTGCGCATCTGCGAGGTGAACTGGAGACGACGCCGTTTCGGGGGCAGTCGGGACGGCCCGGCTTCGGCGCCAGCATCGGACGAGTCCATGTCGCAGTGCGCGCGACGTCGGCGTGTCGCTGAGCCTGCGGTGGTTGAGGTTGATGTTACAAGAGGGTGGTGGCGGTGGTGGAGGCGAACACGGCCTTCTCGACGTGCATCTTGAGCGAAGCGCGTTGCATTCAGGGTCCAACCCCATCGAGCCCGATCAAGATAGGTGCCATCCGATCGAATGGCGATCCGACGCCGTTGCTCCACCTCAGACTGTCACGTTTTGCGGGTTGAGAGTGAGGCTCAGCACCGCAACGCTTGGACCGCTTGAATGCCAACACCGACGCACCATCACCTCGTCTTGGCCCAAGCCCCATCTGCGACAATCGAGGGCATTGCGACGCCTGCAGGCATGCGCTCGCCACACTCGTGCACACCATGTACTACGAGCGCAAGGAGCTGATCCAGACGCTCGACCTGCTGTGCTTTGTGCTCTTTGTCTACACCTGGCTTCTGGACAACCGCACGCTGCTGCTGCTCGTCAAGTCGGCGCTGCAGGTGCAGTTCTGCAACCCGCTGCAGCTGCATCCGACGTGGTCGCTGCCCTTCTTCGTCGTCTTTCTCGTGTGTCTCAACGCTCTACTCGCACTCGCGCATCTGTGGGCGCCCGCCAGCTACACGAACAGGGGCGATGCGATCCTCATCGACTTTGTCGGCCAGGATGCGAAACCGGGACGACTGCACATGCTCTTCATAGACCTCTGTGTCGCCGCAGTGCAGCTGCTCATGACGGTCGTCGCATTCGAATGCGCCAAAGACCAGGCCAAGCAGGACGGAGAACAGAGTGAACTCGACGACACCACCGAGCGCGAGGGCGAGGAGCGTGGACAAGGCTGGGACGTGCGAGATGAGGAGGCGGCGCTGTTTGGACTGGACACCGACGACGAAGCACGGCGCGAAATGACGAGTCTGACGCACCCCATTGCAGTCGTACGCTTACGGCCGATCGTGGACGAGATTGTCAACCGGCAATTTCTGCCAGATCCTCCCTCGGATGATCAGCAAGAGCCACAGCCCCAACATCCCCCGGTCCACAGCAGCGATCGACCGGATACGAGCCGCATACGGCGCTTCTCCCGGCGTCCACGTGCAGCGCCAGCTTCCGCCGACACCAGTGCGGCCCCACCATATGCAGGGCTGGGCCCGGTATCCGCCGACGACTCATGGCCCCCCATGTGGCTCATCCTTGCGCGAAACATGGGCCCGCGCCTGCCCTCGTTTCCCTCTCTTCGCACTTCGCTCTTCAGTCGCTTTGGCAGGTCGCTTACCACCAACACCGCCGAGTACACACGGGTCAACACCGAGGCACCCGAACCATAAAGATAGCACCGATAGAAATGACAAGCTTTGTATTTGTACCGAGAATTACATGTGCGATTCCTTCAAAACGTTCCTCTTCATTTGTGGGATCAGGGACGATCTGCAAGAACCGGCAAGCGTCGCAACTCTGCACGTTGTATCCCCGCTCTTCCCACCCTTCCGAAAAAGGGCAGCAAGTGGACGGGCGCACAAGCAAGCAACGCTTCTACTATGCCCTGGTAGTTTAAGTCACGAGCCGTGGAGAACAATGGGCCCGCAACTAGATAAAACAGGGGTGCAAGAGCAAGAGAGAGAGAGAGAGAGACAAGATCACCTCAGTCGCGGGAAGCGGGAGGAAGAGTGGAGGTTCTGCAGCACCTTTGGCGCAAGAAGAGAAAGAACGCGGCAATGCATGTTGAGAGGATGGTGGCGGGTGGCGTGGTATTAGATCGTGCGCGCAAAAGAAGACAAAGCTGGTCCTCCGATCCCCGTCGTATCAAGGAAAGAGTAGAGAAGAGAAAGGCTGTTTTCAAAGAAACAAAGGAAATGCTAAAAACACATGTGGGATCGCATCATTCGTCCGTGCGGACGTCGACGATGAGGACCGGGCCCTGGGCTGCATGGACTTCTATGTGTCCATACGCACAAGATCATCGCCTTTTGGTGTGTGTGTGTGTGTGTGTGGTGGGTCGTGGGTGATGTGGTGATGCCAAGTCGATTAGATGCTCGAGGGGTAGAGCATGATACGGACGCGAGCGGCGAAGGCCTGGGGAGGGATGTTGTGTGCGAACTTGGCACGGACGACACCCGAGTTGCCGTGGGGGCGGGTGATGCGGCCCCAGATGACGCGGATCTTGGAGCCACGCACCTCCTTGGTGGCCTTGTAGACGTAGGCGACGCGCTTGCCAAGGTAGAACTTGGCCTCGTCGGTCTTCTCCACACCCTCGATCTTGATGAGGGAGGTGTGGCACTTGGCCACGCGCTGCGAGCGCTTGTGACCCATGATCCTACCCTTAACGTAAAGTCGAGACTGTGCAAGTTGGGAGATGCGGAAGCGCAGGAACGAGTCAGTGATGCTGTGGTCGGAAAGACGTCAAGGAGCCAAGCCAGCAACGCAGCCGAGAAGTGACCGTCGACACCGCACGCAGGTCGGAGAGATAGCTGGGCTGATGGTGGCAACGTTAAGTTTGGGCGATGGTCGAGGACTGAGCGTGTCGGTAGGAGAAGGTGCGTGACTTGGCAGAGAAGGTCGAGACCCGACATGCGCTGAGAAGCCGATGCCTTTACAATAGTGCCTTTGGTGCTGCTGCTGCTGCTTAGGACCTGCGGTCGCATGACGGCGATGCTGAGCGCGGGGGCAGTGGAACAACATGCGTGTGCTGCATCGAGTCATGCTAGCGTGCTGAGAATGCTATGCAGATGATTCTTCCCGTCTGCCATCTACCTTCCATCCCTCTTGCCCCAAGGTGCAAACACCAAGCCCGCCTCCGATGCCATTCCAGCCATGCTTTACAAGCGATTGCGAAGGAGCTGCCCATGCTATGCTGACCGGATGACCTTCGGGCCCCGCTGAGTCGACGATAATGCCACTTCGGAATGGACGCACTTCGATCCACCTGGTCGCGCCGATGTGCGAGTCTGCCTGCGGGCTGATGACATGCGTCTGCGCGATGGGCAATGAAGCTGCTGCATCGTAGGTGTGCGGGTAGAACGTTGGTGCCGACGATCTGTGGGTCGATGTTCCAGAGTCGATGCTCCGATATGCTGCGTATCTCTGTGTCGATGTAACCGGGCTGCGGCGGGTATTTCTGCGTGTGCGCATGCTGACGGTGATGCTGGCTGCGTTGCTGTTGGCATTGTGTGTCGTATGCTAGCTTACCATTTTGACGGAGTATGTGTGTTGATGGTCTTGACGGTGGAGTGGAAGGATGGCAACGGCGCCTAACGTGCGGCCTGGCTTGCTCTCGCTGATGCGGATGCGGGTGCGCTGCCAGTGTTGCGCCGGCTTGGAGATTTCTAGGCTGCTGAGCCCAACCAAGTCCCTTCGCGAGGCTTTCGGGGTGTTAGCCAGTGGACCAAGCCCACACCCGCACCTGCATCCGCACACCCAAGCCCATCTTCCGAGGCCCAGCGGGCGACCACGCTTCAAGATGCAGGCCAGGACAACCTCGGCCGAGGACACGTGACTTACTATTTGGACCGGATTTTGGACGAAAATGTCAGATCAATCGGGCGCTGATGTGCGTTCCATCACCGATCACAAGACGCGAGTCCCGAGGATCCCAACGGCCACACAGAGAAATTCGAACTGCAGGGACCCTTTTTTGCTTTGCTAGGTGTGGCAGTTTGTTGGGCTCACCCGAAGCATCGCCATCGCCACCACCATCATCGAGCCTTTCCCACTCGATCACATCCACACTTCCGCACTTGACCACACGATGACGCGCACACGACACGGAAAGAAGACACACCACGCTCGACGTGACGTCAAGCGAGGCATGCGAACGCGCGCGCGCAAGCTTGATCCCGACCAGATCCAGGCCAACCTCAACGACCCCAAGAGGCTCGACGAGCTGCAGAACCCCAAGGAGCTCGACGTCGACAAGGCGGGTCTCGGCCTGTTCTACTGTGTCGAGTGCGACCGCAACTTCCCGTCGCAGAAGGATCAGCTCACGCACATCGCCTCCAAGCTGCACAAGCGCAGGGCAAAGAAGATCACCGAGGAGCCGGCCTACACCATCGAAGAAAGCTTGAGGGCCGTTGGCATCGGTATCGACAACAAGCAGCGCGCCAAGCCCGAGGCAGCGAAGGAGTCGGCTTGAGCATGTCTTCGCCTGGATACTTATGTTCTTGGTCGGCGCCTCTCGTCCTTCAATGCTTTAGCAAGTGCGCACAGAGCGGGCTGTGATCGTCCTTGCTTTTGCAGCGGGGCTCTTCCTCTCTTCAGCATCCCAGAAACCGCTTCATCCACGCAGTCGTAACACTCGATGCATCACAGCAGGCGGTCCTACCTTGTATACCCCAACCCGATCTCGTCTCTTGTTCTGCAATCATGTATTTTTACTCAATGTCCATCTCGCGTTCCTTATCTTGCCTGATTGTTTGCGGTGTCGCATCACAAGTGTGGTACATGAGTAGCAGTGACAGCGCCGACACTGTGCATCGAATGGTGCCACGAGCCAGGTATGAAGGTGTTGACTGTGCAGGCGAGAGTGGAGCCCGAATCCCGAGATTTTGGTCACAACCAACACGGCTCGAAAACTGGAAATGCCACACTTGTTGGACGCGCCCGAACCGACTCCACCTCTCTCAACCCATCATCCACCCTGATCAGCAGCATCGACCACCATGTCAGGCAGCTCAGCCCCACCCGCGGTGAGCTACGACTGGGGCACGTCTTCAGATTTGAAGACGCTCTACGCCCAGACATACACCATCTTCACCTCGCTGCAGCGCATCCATCAAGAGTCGCTCCTCACCGACCGCGCTGCCCATGGAGCATCCGTCCTTCCGTCGGCAGAAACGATCCAGTACTACAACAGAATCAGCGCACACTACTCGCGCGCCATCCAGGACTATCTCGAACGCGTACAGCTCGATGACGCAGATGCGGACGTGCAACAATGGCAGCAGGCACAGACCATCCTCCAGCTCGCAGAGGTACTATACTACCCCAAAGACGGGCGCGGAGTGAGTGTGGTGGGAGAGGAACTGCTGCACTGGCTCAACTCGTTCGACGTTGCGCCCACCACAGAGGAAGGTCAGGAGATCGCAGAGTCGGCGGTGCCACACGAGCATCCGTCGTACTGGGACTATGTGCTGCGCTGCGTGCTGCGCGGCTTTCACACCTCGGCCGCCGCCGTGCTCAAGTCGCTCGACTCGCATCACTCGGCTGTCATCCGCAGGATCGCACAGAAGGCAGCACGTCTGCTGTCGACGCTCCCGCGCTCGACCGCGTTCTCGATGGAGCACGAATTTGTCACCGCCCACCGCAGCTGGCTCGCCTCGGTGCGCAAATTCATCAGCGCACTCGAGCAGGAGATGGACGAGATGGAGGCCGAAGCGGGCAACACAGAGGAAATCGAGGACGAGAGGCTGGAATACGAGGCGCAATTCCGGTGTCTGCTTGAACTCATGGCCGGCGTCAAGGATCGCATCTTTGAAGCGTGCGAAGACTGGCGCGAGGCTCTGGGCGCGTGGGGTACCCTCGTGCATCCAACGCTGAAGCGAGACGACGTGCCAACAACCGCAGCCATCATCCTGGACAAGTTTCCCATCGACGCGACGCTGGCGAGCGAGGCGGTGCAGCAGCACCTTATCAGGGGCGAGGTGCGCCAGGCGGTGCAGAGGTCGCAGGACGTGGATGTCTGGCTCGGCGCGCATCTGGGCGACCTGGCGGACAAGGTCGGATTGCTGGAGGACGAGGCGTCGGCGCAGTCGGATTTGCGGCAGCAGCTCGTGCTCCAGTACGCGCAGCATCTCTTGGACGAGCAAGGGTTGTGGCGCATCAGCATCGACTATCTCGCAGCATGCGGAGCCAAGGGCAGGAAGAAGATGTCGCACGTCATCCTCTCGGTGCCATTGGACGGTCCAGAGCTGGACGACCAAGACGAGGACAACGCGATGGACGACGAGGATATGCCTGCACCGCCGAAACCCCTCGCACGGGCAGAGCAAGTGCTGCGTGCGTGCTCGGAGCACGGTCTGGAGGCCGAGGCACGCGTCATCTGCCGCCGAATGTCGCGCTCGTGCATGGACAAGGGCGAGTACGGCGTTGCAATCGCGTACTGCGTGCGCGCGTCGGACACGGTGCTCATCCGCACGATCGCCGACCGCATCCTGGTGGAATACGTGACGCGAGGAGCCGAGGCGTTCAACGAGATTGTTGATTCGGTGCCGACGTCGTTGATCGCGCCGCAAGACGACGAGCGCGAGTTTGGCCGTCCGACGCTCTTCTCCAAGCGGCTCGCGTTCCTCGCGCGCTTCCGCGACTTCCACCGACTCTATGCCGATGGCCAATGGACGGCGGCGGCGAGCCTGCTGGTGGAGCTGGTGACGACCGAAGCGGCGCCCGAGCGCTTCCTGGCAGTGCTGCTCGTGGACGCCATCCCGATGTTGGAGGACGGACAGGCGACGTGGTTCGACCGCGCACAGACGTTCGAGATGATTCGCATCGTCGAACGCATCACCAACGCCGTGGCTATGCATCCGGACATGGCACAGCACTTCCTCGGCTACCTCGACCAGCTGCTCGGCGTCGAGAGCGACCAGAAGAAGACACACAAACAGCAGGCTGGACCGACGAGTTTCAAGGCGTCGGACAAGTTGGATGCGGTGCGTCTGTCGCTTGCACGCAACCTGGCGCGTGTTGGTGTGATGCAAGTAGGCATTGCGTGAAGACAATACAGCTTTTCGCTCTACATGGCGTTGCTTCTGAGCCCGGGTCGTGAGAATCGGGTGTGATATGTTGCTTCAGAGAGTGAGTGTGACAGGGCTTAGCCAGGGTGGAAAGGAACTTGCCGCGCGACTCCAACAGATCCAACACGCTGAGAATCTAGTAAGGAAACGCGCTGGGCTGCGACTCCGAAAGTCGCGCTTCGTCTGGCGAGTCGCGTAGAGTGGGCCAACGCTCTTCGCAAAAGAACAACAGCTGCGCCATCATTTCCGCTCATCACCTCACCACGACCTCCTCCCACCTGTCACATCCCTCTCACGCATCGTCCATTTTGCGCTACCGACAATGGATTCCAAAGGCAAGGGCAAGGCGACAGACGCCACCTCTTCCGCCGCCGACCAGGACCTCCTGCCTTGGGTCGAGAAATACCGTCCGGTGACGCTCGATGATCTCGTCTCGCACAAGGACATCACCTCCACCATCCAGAACTTTATCGACAAGAACCGCCTGCCACACCTGCTCTTCTATGGTCCGCCAGGTACGGGTAAGACGTCGACCATCCTCGCCATGGCGCGAAAGATCTATGGCGCCCAGTTCCGCAACAGCGTGCTCGAACTCAACGCATCCGACGAGAGAGGAATCGAGGTGGTCAGGGAACAGATCAAGAGCTTTGCCAGCACCAAGAGCGTATTCGGCGCAAAGGCCGGATTCAAACTGATCGTGCTTGACGAAGCAGACGCCATGACGCAGGCTGCGCAGGGAGCGCTACGAAGAGGTACGTGAGCGCCATACTTTGTCGAATGGAGAAATGGAGCTGACAAGACGTTCGTGTATCTGCTTCCTGCGCGCTGGTAGTGATCGAGCAGTACACAAAGAACGTGCGCTTCTGCATCATTTGCAACTACGTCAACAAGATCATTCCCGCCATTCAGTCTCGCTGCACGCGCTTCCGATTCAACCCACTCGAACCAGACCAGGTCGAGTCGCGTCTCCAGCACGTCATCGAGTCCGAGCACTGCAACATCACGCCCGGCGGCAAAGATGCGCTGCTCAAGCTGTCGCGCGGCGACATGCGTCGCGCCCTCAACGTGCTCCAGGCGTGCCACGCCGCTTCCGACCACATCGACGAAACGGCAGTGTACAACTGTACCGGCAACCCGCATCCCGAGGACATCGAGGCTGTTCTCAAGTCCATGATGCAGGACGAATTCACCACTGCGTTCAACACCATCGTCGCACTCAAAACAGCCAAGGGCATCGCGCTCGCCGACATGATCAGTGGCGTCTACGACCTCCTGGCCAGCATAAAGCTGCCACCAAAGTCGAGGATCTACTTGCTAGATCATCTCGCAGATACAGAGTAAGCATACACCCCACATTCCCTCACCGCTACAAAGTGCAATCATCCTGACACGCATTGACACCTTCGACTCTCGCGCAAACTCAGGCACAGACTCAGCACGGGCGGATCAGAAAAGTTGCAGCTCACAGCACTGCTCGGTGCCGTCAAGATCGCCGTCGAATTGTCACAGACGTAAAACCCCACCCTCCCGCGGTGCGCACAGCAATCACACATTCATCTGCACCAAGAGCCCATTCATGCATCATCTCAGTCGCAGAAGGGTCTCCCGTGAGTGACCAAGGGAGAGAGACAAAAGAAAATGGATTCCATCAGACTCGCAGCATTTGTGAGACACCTCAATCCATCGTGTCAGGCCGCCGCCGGCGGCTGCGTCTGCCACACGAGATCGAGTTCCTCCCGCAGCGTCTCCTCGCGGAATCGCAGCCTGATGTCGGGCACGTTGCTCTTGGCCACCACGTTGCCGCGTGGGCCCGGCAGCTGGAAGTTGGGCCCGAGCCAGTGACGCTTGATCTCCATCTCCCATCCGGACTGCAGAACCGAGTTGCGCGCCAACTCGCACATGTCCGCCGGCGTCAGCTTGTAGATCTGCGTCGCCACCGAATACTCTTCCAGCAGCGGCTCCTTGGACAGATGGAACTGCAGCGGGTCGTCGGTGCTGATCGACACGTTCATGCCCATCTTGAGGAATGTCGGGAACGGGTTGCGCTCGTACGACAGGAACAACGCATTGTTGCTAAGCGGCGACATGGCAAGTCCAATCTGCTTGAGGTAGTAGAGATACTGCAGAGCCGGAACTTTGCGCAGAAGAATGCCGTGCGAAATCGACTGCGACGTCAGGAAGGCAGCGGCCATATGGTCGGTGTCGCCCGCTTCGCCCGCGTGCGGTCGCAGCACAAACGTGTTGAAGCCACGCAGCTTGCGCCACTGGTTCAGGCTCGAAAGGTTGGCGAACATGTAGTAGAGCCAGTAGTTGTAGGGCGGACTGTCCTTGAAGTTCCACAGCTTGGGCACGGGGAACTTCTTGTGCACGCGTCGCTCGGGCTTGCTCTCGTCGTCGACCAGATCGAAGCCCACGACACGCTGGAGGAAGACGTGCAGCTTCGGGTGGCTCTGCGGATTCTGCGTCACCTCGAACAGAGGCTCAAAGACGTTGCGGATGATCTGCTCAAAGTTGTCCACGGTGCCGTTGGCCTTGTACACATCGTACAGCCGCGGCACCTGGATGAGCCATCGCACGTTGGGACTGAAGAGTCCGTTGTCAACCACCCAGCTGGCGAGCTTGTCCCACTCGGCGCGCGTGCGGCCGTAGATGGAGACGCGGTACTCGGCCATCTGGTACTTGCTCTGCTCGAGATCGTTCATGACTTCCTTGGTGAGCTCGGCGAGGTACCTGCCCTTGATGAGGTTGTCGGTCTTGAGGAAGATCTCACGCAGACGCGATTCGCCCATGGGATTGTACTTGAGGTTGAATTTATCGAAGCGGTGGAAGGCGTCTTGGTGGGCGTGCATGTCGAGCGTGTCGATGCTGAGATCGTAGGCGGTGAGCTTGAGCGACTCGAACACCTGCTGCAAGGTGAGCGCCTTGCCGTCTCGGTGAATGACGACGTCGTCGGGGAAGCGCTTGATCTTGGCCTTGATGAAGCGGAGCAGATGCTTCTGGTTCATGGATGCGCTGTGGTGGACGTGCGTGTCGACTTTGCGCACGTTGTAAAAGTCACGATGGGGAACGCGCTTCATGTCGGCGAGCTCGCGGTACTCGTTGAGCAGGAAGTAGAGATTCCACTTGCTCTCGAGGTACTTGAGCCGGCGCCATGCGAAGCTCTTGACGGGGCCATCCGAAATGACGCCGAGGAGGTAGTCGAGATCCTTGAAGTACTCGCGGATCGTAGGGACGGAGAAGAGGGGCTTCTTCCTGGTGTCGGGATGGGTGGTGGCAAGCCCGGGATCGTCGACACTCTGGGTGGGCGTCGAGACGGCAGAAGGAGCGTCGCCCTGGTACACCTGGATGACGCCGGTCTCGTCCATGTCCCAGGTAACCTGCGTACCGTTGTAGGCGTGAGTGGAGGGGATGAGAATGTCTTCGTCGCGGTACTGGCCGGGCCTGCCACCGGTGCTCTCGAGGAGAGCCTGGGCAGCCTGTGCGTTGGCGGGGCTGGCAGGCGGGATGGGAGGGGGAAGCGGGTTGACCGAGGTTGGGCGGACGACGAAAGAAGACTCGGGGGGCGGGTTGAAAAGCTCCCAGTGCGGGCGAGGCGGGGCAGGATAGATGCGCCAGGGCTTGGGCTTTTGCGAGGCGGAGTCGATGGAGGCGCCGTCGATCTTGATTGAGCCCTCAGCGACGGGAGTTTGCGATTGGCGGAGGGGAGTATCGCCATTTTTGGCGGCCTGTCGCGCACAGTACTCGGCATCCCAGTTCTTTGGGTTGTCCTCCATGTCGCCCTGGAGACTGGCGCCCATGTACTTGTCCCTGAGCTGAAGGCAAGTCTGGAGGCTGGTGTACAAGGCACGGAGTTCGCCCGAAAGCTCCGAGTGGACGGCGACATTGGATGCGCTCAGGTGGCTGTGATCGGCTTCGTTGCGCGCAGTGCCGATGGGAGCGTGAGGGGCGGCTCCTAGACCAGCAGCCGCGGCTGCCGCCTCTGCAGGAGAGGCGGCGAAGTGGGCGGCGGGGTCGTTGGCGGCAGCAGCATGAATAGAGGAGTGTTTGGGCACGGACTGGGCGTCGGCGGGCGCATCGTGGAAGATGGTGGCGACGTTGGGAGGTGGGACGGGAGTGCCATCGCCCGAGATGTCTAGGTCTGCGTTGGATCTTCGCTCGTCCTGGAGCGAGCCGGCGGAGAAGACGGAGGATCGCTCTGCCAGCGAGGTGGAGGCAAAAGTGGGTTCGAAATCGTTCTGAGACGAAGCGGTGAAAGAGCCTTGGAGTCTAGCGGGGATGTCGATGGCGGGCGACTCAGTCTGCGAGGAAGAGATGCGGCGATGGGCCCAGTAGTGACCGTCGGATTCGTGGAGACGCTTCTCGTCGGCCTCTGAGTAGTGGGAGGCGTCTGCACGAGTGGCGGGGGGCGTGCCTGCGGTGGCAGCATCCTGCTCGAAGGCGTTGCGTTCGCTGGAAGCGGGCGAAGAGTCACGCGTCGACGAAGACTGAAGGGACAGCGCGCGAGCCATTGCCGAGAGGTCGGCGTCGGCGCCGTTGGGCCTTCGAGTGCCACACATGGTAGGCAGGCACACTGGCTCCGATGGTGATCTGCAGTGGGGAAAGGTCAGTTAGCAGCTGCAGCGTGCGACGGTCACAAAGCACCAAACGAGGGACCGAGGCGGGCGCAATGGGCGGTAGGATTGAACAAACAACGACCAAAAAGGACGGGGGATAAGAGAGATACGCGCAGCCCGGCGGGTTTTTATCTTTGCCAGATGGCTGCTGCAGCACCTCTCGCGGCCTCGACAGATTGACAAAAACGATTTTTCCAGCGTGCAGAAGAGCCGAGGATCCGAGGCTGAGTCGCGCTGCAAAGCTCGGATTTGGCCGAAGGCACAGCTACACCACATTTTCTCGGTCGAGAAAGCAAAAGCGCTCCAGTCCGACGCGTCTCGAGCTGCCCTCACGCGCCGAGCCGATACGGCGCGCTCCACCCCAAATCGCATCGGGCCCCAAAAAAAAGAACAACACCTCAACACCGCGCGCGTCTCTCCCACACGCATCCACCCGTCCTACCTCCATCGCCGCTCACAATCACGACGACAGCTATGGAGAACGCACTGCAGTCGCTCACCAACACGCTCGAGGCCATCAACAGCCGCCAGGCAGCCGCCCGTAAGCGCGCCAGGAAGGGTCTTGATGCAACACCATTCACCTCGGCCGTGCTCAACCGCGAGCGCCTCGACATCTACACCTACATCCGCGATGCGGACGCGCACACCGAGGCAAACCTCTTCTGGTATCCGCCCGTGCCTCAATCTGCCTCCGCATCTCGCGCAGGCCCCAGCTCGTCGACGCACAACCGCTCCGCCCATTCGGCACGCAGCTCGAGTGCAGCTCATCTCAACGATGACACCGCCGACGCCAATCTGCTCCTCGCGCCGCGTCTTCCGGAACCCAGGCAAGTGGTTCCTCCCACGCCACTGCGCAACAATCACGCTGGCTCCTCTTTCCAGGGTCAGAACCAGAGCAACGATGATCCGCGTCTCTTGCTCATGGCTGCACTCCGCCTCAACGAAACTTGCGGCAAGGGCACCCGTACGCGCAAGCACATCAAGGGCCTCCTCAGGACACACTCCAATCTCGCCCAGTCGATCAAGTCGTACGAGACGCAAATTCGTCAGAGCGAGGCCGAGCTGCGTGCCAGTGCAGAGGGCAGGCCTGGTGCTGTCGCTGCCGGTGCCAGCGCAGGTCTCGACGCGTCGCAACCGGGCAATGCTGCACCAGCGCTTGACGAGGCCAATCTGCTTCTGCTAGAAGTGCAGGAGAGCATCCGCAAGGAGGAGCTCGAGATCCTCGCGCTCGACGAGATGATTGGCGAGCTGCGTCAGGCGCGAAACGATCGCCAAAAGCAGGAGCTTCACAAGCAACAGCAAGCCGCGCTCGCTGCCGACGTCACCTTGCAGACGCACGACCGCAGTTCGCTGCGTGTGCTCCCGCGCGAATCGCTGGAGCGAGCCGCGAATGACGATGCTCGTGCCCAACAGACTGGGCGTGAAGCCAGCCAACCTCCGGCCCAAGAAGACGAGCAAGAGCTGCTGGATGGCCCGCTCGACGTCTCGCACGACATGGCGGGCACGGACTCTGTTGTTGCTGACGAAGACGAAGAGCCAGCCGTGATTCCGCGAGCACAGCCCGAGGTCGATGAGACGGTGGAGCCCGACTCGTCGTTCGCAAGCTCACATCACGATGCCTTGCTGCAAGAGCCATCCAATGCGGGTGCTGACCTCACCATCCAGCCTGGCGAGCAGGACCATGTCGAGTCGGACGATGTCAATGAGCTGGCAGACAACTCTGCCGCCATCCTCCCTGCCGACACTCAGGTGGAATCCGTCGCGTCGCACACGCAAGAATCTGGGCCGTCGCATCTGCACGCTCCGGCGCAGCAGAGCTCCGCCGAGCTCGAGCGCGTGACGCAAAAGGTGTGGGATGTGTTTGGAGACGCTCTTCGCTTCGTAGCTCCCGAGCGAGAGAGCTCGAGCTACTTGGACACGCTCGACGTGCTCAAGTCGCTGATGAGCGGCGGCGACCGACCGAATCTGGGCGACTACTCCGTGGGCTCGGTTCAGACTTCATCGACCACCACCACGACGAGCGAGGCGTCGGGGGCAGCGACGGCGGCACAGCTCACTCCCGAGGTGCTCATGACGGCGTTTGTCATCTTCCAGATGCTCGTGTCCGAGGAACCGCACCAGCTCAACATCGACGAGCTCAAGATGCGCGGCCACGAGTGGTGGGCTGCATCCGGCATGCAGGTGTGGTTGCAGGCGCGAAGCCACGAAGAGGGTGAGGTGCCCAGTCGCATCGAGGCGTTTGAAGACGGGCAGAACTTGGCGAGGAAGGCGACGTACGGAATGATCTCGAAACAGCTCTTCGCGATCCGACGCCAGAAAGGTGTTGGCCTCGTCGGCTTCGCCTAGACCTTTGTACAGCAGAACGAGCTCGAAGTTGAATGTGATTGTCTAGTTTCGACGGGTATATGCAGGCGTCTATGGTGTGAGGAAGCGTGATGCTCTTGCCTCGATCGAATGAGCCAGTGTTCACGACTCGCTTGTGAGGATGCCGACCATAGCGGTGTCGATCATCGAGTCGATATTGACCCAAGAATGTGTGAGTGCTGTGGTAATTAAGGCGACAACGAAGGCGAAAGAGTCAGCCACTTGATCGTGATAAGTGTGTGGACACGGGCAAAGACATACCAAACAAGCGAGTACCGTCACGGCCGGCGCAACGCATGAGTTCATCTTCGCCGCCAGGGTGAAAACGGAGATAGGGCGTGATGTTGTACACCTTTCCGTAGAAGGCGGACCAGGCGTCTTCTCTGGTGTTGTGTTTCTTGAGCTCTGACGGCGTCACCCTGAGCAACGAGGTGACGCCTCCTCTAAGGTCGGTGCTGTTCTTGAGTCTTGCCCAGTCGAGGGGGCTACATCCAGGAGCAAGCGCCACCTTTTTGCGCCGTTTTCCACCGTCTCCCTGCACTCCCGATGCTCCTCCCACACCCAAGGGTGCAGTGAGCGCGGATGTGGAAGGGGGCGCTGCGAGTCCGCCGCTGCGAGACGGTGCCGAGGTGGGTGGCGGGGCCATGAGCGAATTCGAGGAGGTCGAGTTCGATCGTGGTGCGACAGCCTGCAGGAAAGCTGCGGCTTTGGTTGGCGCAGACGGGCGTGGAGCAGTGCTTGTTGATGCTGAGCCCTGTCGCTGAGCGCTGTTGAGGCTGGGAAAGGCAGGCGGAGTGTCATCGTCGATGGAACGCCTTGGGCTGCTGGTTGCGCTCGCGAAGGATCCGGAACCGTCGTCTGACCGCGCGTCGGTGTCGTCGACCGAGAGACGGATTTCGTTGAGATTGATGCCAGACAGACTGCCTGCTTCGGTGATCGCAGTCATGACGGCCTTGCTTCGTCCGGGTGATGGTGATGATGGTGGTAATGACGAGCATACCAGGGAGTTGCTCAACACTTGGATTTGGGAAGGGTCCATCGGAGTCGAGTCTGACATAATTTGGACTAAGCCAGTTCGAACCCAAAATGGCTCAGCCTCTCAGTAAGTGAGGTGAGAGTCAGAGCGTTGCCACGAGGCGTTGAATTTGGCAGGCCTGCGTGTGGCGGTGTCGCCCGGCTTCCACACGGCTAAGCGAATTCAGGAGAGTGGGAGAGGCGCAGTTGCATCACTTCGCTCGAGCACAGACCCACTCTCACTCCACTCGACACTTGACCGGCATCCAGAACCCAATCCTTCCTTCTCGTCCACCACCCGCTAAACTGCAGTCCACCTCGCAACACACTCTCCTCGAAGCACCTGCAACATGTTTGCAGCCAAGAACCCCTTCGAGGACATCGTCACCAAGGCCACCTCGGATGAGCTCACCGCAGAGAATTGGGAGCTCAACCTCGAAGTTTGCGACAAGGTCTCCTCGGGCGGCGAGTCAGCGTGAGTATGCCCAACAGCCGCTCTAGCAAGTCATCCAACGCCTTCTGACGCTTTGATTTCCCCTTCCGTCTTTCTTTCTGTAGAGCTCGCAACTGCATCGGTGCCATCCAGAAGCGACTCGTACATCGAAACGCAAACGTCCAGCTCTACTCGCTCACTCTCGCCGATGCCGTCGCCAAAAACTGCGGCCTCGCTGCACACCAGGAACTCGCGAGCCGCTCCTTTACACAGACGCTCGCACGCATCTGCCTAGATCGCAACACCCACGCCACCGTCAAGAAGCGATGCTACGCCCTTGTCAAGGAGTGGGCAGGCGAGTTTGACGACGAGAGCCTCGGCCTCATGAAGGAGACCTACAACTCCCTCAAGTCTCAGGACGCCGTCGTCGAAGAAGACTCGGCTCCCAAACCCCCAAGAGAGCCAACCTCGGAGCAGCTCCGAGCAGAGGATGAAGAGCTCAGGAGGGCCCTCGAACTCTCCATCCAGGATCAGGGCGGTCGCCAGGCTTGGTCCGCCTACAACTCGCAGCAGCCCGAGGCTTCCGGCTCCTCGGCCCCAGCCGCCTCCAGCTCCGCCGTTCAGCAGCAGCAGCAGCCCGCCCAACATTCTGCGCCCTCTTCGCAGCCCCCAGCAGGCCAGCCCGGCCAATCGACACCAGCGCCCGCCACCGCTGCCGGTGCGTCCCGCGTACGCGCTCTGTACGATTTCGCGCCCACCGAGCCCGGCGAGCTGGCCTTCTCCCGCGGCGAAATCATCCGCGTCCTCGACAGCGTCTACGAGCACTGGTGGAGGGGCGAGGTTCGCGGTGAGACCGGCATCTTCCCCGTCAACTATGTCGAGATCCTCCCCGACCCCTCCCCCGCCGAGCTCCAGAGGGAGGCAGAGATGGAGGCGCGAATCTTTTCCCAAGCCGCCGACATCGACAGGCTGCTTAACAAGCTTCGCAGCATCGACCCTGCTCGCGACAACCTCGCCGAAGACGAGGAGCTCCAGGAACTCTACCAAAAATCCCTCGCCATGCGTCCCAAGATCGTCAAGCTCATCGATCGCTACTCCAACAAGATCACCGAGCTCAAGGCGATGAACGACAAGTTTGTGCGCGCAAGAGGTTCCTTTGACGACATGATGGAGCAGAGCCTCTCGCGCTACAACCCGGGCGGCCACTCCAGCCAGGACTACCTCCGCCCACGCCCAGAGCTCCAACAACACCCCTCGGCCTCCTCGGCCGACTACGCCAACCACAACGGCTGGACCCCCGCACAGCCTTACTCTCCTCATCCCGCCATGCCCGCAACCAACACCCACGAACAGAGTCAGTACCCATACCACGCTCAGCCATCGAACGCCTATCCCCAGCAATTGTCTGGCAGACCGGCAGATGCCGCTTATGCTCCCAGCACGCATGCCTCCCCGCATCCACAGCAACAGCCCGCTTCCGCCTACCAACCCATGACTCACGACCAGCAGTATAACCCCGTACCCCACGACGACGAGAAGCGCAGGCTCTTTGAGAGGGCGCGCGCAGAAAGCGAGGCCTTCCAACAACAGCACTTTCAGGGCGCAAGTCAGCCGTCCGGCAGTAGCTACGCAGGCGCATATCCCTCGCAGCCAGATCCGTCCGCCCTCAATCAGCAGATGGGGAACATGAGCATCGGAGGCTCCAGTGGCTATCCCTCCCAGCCCATCGGCCATTGAACCGTCCGTGCCAACCATGTCAAGCGTTGCTCTCGAGCAACCTCGCCCACACATCGTACTTCCGCGGCGAGCCCTGCTGCCACGGTCCACCCCATGGAATCATAGCTAAAATGATGATCGAACCGTGAATCGTGACTGTGGGACACGGCCTAGTGTTACTCCTGAACGGCTCGTCAGATTTGAAGGAAGCATCCAGCGACGCAGAACGGCACAAGAATGAAGCATCGGCATTCTGGCGCGACCATGAATGCAGCTCGGCTGAGGGAGGATGCCGCTCGGTTGGAGAAGTCGAGGCCACCGCAACGCAACTCGGGCCTGTCGATCTAGTCGTGTCGCAAATTACGAGAGGCGTGCAAATCACGAACAGAGGCCGATCGTGAATACGTTGACACCAGCAACAAGTTACCCTTTGTCTGTTCTCTTGAATGAACTTTCTCATGGTCCCCTGCGGTGGTCTTGCTAAGTTGATAGTCAGCTACGAGACTTGTGGCATGTGGCTCTCATTGTTGAGGCTCATTAGTACAACAGTCACGCCACCTATCGTGGGTGCCGCGATCTAACTTACATCATCGCGAAAAGCTTCGTGTCTGCTGCCTGTGAATATTCTCGCTCTCTCTGCGCAAAAGGCGCTCAGGCGCTCGTTCATCGACACGCGCATTCGAGCGCACGCATACCATCGGCGGCTTCCTCGAGCATTAGGTGGGGCAAGGTGAGACGGGCAAGAACTCAAGCGTCACGCTGCAATACAGTACTGTACGGTAAACACTGCCACCATACAAATCGTAAGTCGTGTCGATGCTCCGATCCGCGGCTTGGTGCATCTGAAGGCTGACGCGGGTTCCGGTCTCAAGAGTTTTGCTCGGTACTACAAGCCCGCAAGAGTATCGGCGCTCGCAAGCGAACGGATGTCTAAGGACAAGAAACAGGTCTACGGCTTTGAAGATATCCCGTGCAGCGATGGCGGATTGGTTCCAGTGTTGAATGGCAAGGTCAGGCTTGCTGTCAAAGTTGACCAGCAAGGCAAGCGCGTGGTCCCGCTGCAGGAGCGCATCGAGTTCGGTAACAAACAGTCGATCGATCCTGACACGCCATCCCACCTCACCATGGAGAGCCGAGACATATCGACCAATCTTGTACTTACCGCTTGTCTGCCATAGAACGACCGATCCTCCACTCGACCGTCCATCTCAGCACCATGGAGCTCTACGCACTCGCTAGTGTCTATCGGATGATGCGCGTGTCTGTCCCAACTTTGGCGGCAGGAAGATCGACTGTCGCTTAGACACCGCCGTCCTCCCCAGTCCCATCGTCCGCAATATGGATCATATCATAAAGAAACATGAAACGCGACCGGGAGAAACACAGCCACCCGGGGTGGCTTCTACTTGTCATCACCAATCTCTCGCTACATCTTATCTGTCTTCTCCATCGCAAATAAGGACTCTGCCAACCGCAGCGAAGGATCCAGC